>JABASP010000365.1:0-56578 GCA_019776565.1 Sminthurinus signatus
CGCATAAGTAAATGCTTCTATTTACTACCCAGCCTCAAATAGTTACCCAGTACCCAAGAAATGATTCAAATAATTACCCAGGGTAGTTATTTGGAGAAATACGGTATAGTCATTCATCTCTTTACTCTGTCTTTTCATTTTACTTCTTACTCTAGTTCCGTTAGCTAAATTTATAGCTAGTATTAGTCAGTGGAACGACCCTTTCAAAATAGAAGAGACGAGGACTCTTTTCTCTTTTCGTCTTCTAAATTCTAAAGTAACCTGTCTCAAACAGAGGAGTTCAATGTACATTTATTTATTTATTTCTGTTGTTGATTTGTTATTATTCGTGCCATGTGCACGGCGCACGGCGGACTAGAAACTAGAAACTGCAACAAAATTGAATAGAAATTTAGCCCACCTTCTTTTATAGTTTAAACATGTCCAATGTACAACTTTGTTTGTCTACGGTCTACGAGTAAAGAAGTAAAAAAAGATAAGCACTATGTAATATGTAATACGTAATAAAAATGCATTAGAGTCTATAGAGTCTGGAGTCCAGTTTATAATCTGAAAACTTGAAAGTTCTAAGGATGTAACCGAAGGAGAAGAAAACATTGCAGATTTATAAATAAATATATAAGTAAAAGCTCTCCACTCTCCACTCTCGATGTACATTGTACACTGTACATAGGCTTGACCTGAATCCCGACCAAGTATTATCTCAAGAGTTTAGTATTTGTGAATTACGTATCTTTGCTACATGTTGTATTTACTCAGTATTAAGTATACTTAAAAGGTACAACGCACAATGAACAATATTTAATGCTTAGTGAACAGTGAACAGGTAGTTGTAATCCCATTTGGAGCGAATTGGGGAAAATTCTGTCAACTTTTCCCCCTTTCACAAGAAACAGTTATTGCAATTTACGACTATTACATAATGTATAATATGTAGCTCTTTTTCCTCCGTGTTTCTTGGATACTTACTTTTTACTTTTCATGAAATAAGAAATTATTATTATTATTATTATGGTTACTACGACGGAGATTTTCTGAGAATGGAAAAACTGGTAGAAGTAAAATGTAAAATCATTATAATCCTGAAATTTTCCTTGTATTTGTCGAAAAAAAGATTGGAAAATGCCAGGCAAAAAGCTCGAGCATCAAATACATAAACTGAAACTCCCTGAAAGTAGCTTCAAGTGAAGCTACTAAACTTTCACTTACAATTAATTGTATACAAGTACTTGCTCATAGTTCCTAATTATTCCAAATTGTAATGGGATATTCAGCTGAATATTATGTATTATGTTGTTATTGTATTTAGTACTTATCCATGATATTTTCCGGGATTATACTTGTTCCATGTAGTACATTTTTTTTAGAAGCAAAATACAAAATCGAAAATTGTTTTTCATAATAAAAAAGATTAGAAAAGTGTGGACTTCCTACTTGCAGTATAAAAAGTAAAAAGTGACGAGTAACTAAACTTTAAATTGCATACTCCTCAGTCAAAACACAACATATCCTGAAAACAGTACCATGAAATAATATTATGATTGATAGTTGTGAGTTGTAAGTGACAACCTAAAGTTACAAGTTGGAAGTAAAAACGTATATTATTATATTATTATTGTATACGCTGGATGAAGACGTGGATAATCCCTGAAGACTTAATACGTAATATGTTTTATAAACTTTCTCTTGTTTTCACCTTGACTATTGACTCTTCCAACTTTGAAGGATATTTCATATTATTATTTGATATTTGATTTTATGATTCTATTTAGGCTCTAGGGATTTTTGTTCATTTCCCATTCCAGATTCCAGTCTCGTAATATTTAGTTTGTAGTTTGTAGCTTCTTCGATCTTCGATACGCAATTTCCAATTTAGGATACTTCATGTCTAACGTTCAATGTTCAACCTTTAACGTTTAGTACATTACTCTTAGTTTCATCAAATTCCAAACTTTGTTCTAATTTGTAGAAACTCAATTTCGGCTACACGTGGACAGGTTGATGTTTGAAGGGGAAATATTCAAAATTCAAATAGAAATAGAGTGACAAGTCAACAGTCAAACAATAGTTGTAAACAATAGTTAGTTTGTTGTAAAATTCCAAATAACACGTCACACAATTTTGTTCACAACTCAAAACAATGAAACAATGAACTCAAAAATTTGTAATACTATTCAGAAATTTGTACATTTGAAAAATGACAAAATGTACGTAGTTTCAATTACATGTAGTTTGTATCCTGATGTGTGAAAATATGTAGTATTTTAAAGTACAGTATGCTTCCGTTTTTGAATACTTTTTATCTAAAATTATTAAAAAGAGAGAGTGAGAGAGAGAAATATTCTATAGAAAATAGAAACTCTGTAAACTGTGAGTATAATTTTCCTTCATCACCACACGACCACGAATCATGAATCATGAATCATGAGATGTAGAGAGTAGAAAGTAGAGACAAAGAACTAGAGAGGATAATGAACTATTCAATTATAAAATTCCAGCGCCTCCGCGGCACTCGTTACAAATTACAAATTACAAATAGAAAATGGCAAACAGCGAAATGGCATTTATTGTGTAAATTATAAATATAAAGTACAAATTACAAATTACGCACAATAAATAATAAATGTAGAAGCAAACAATTCTATGCTTTACATTGTTCATTTTGTCCCTATTGCTGAAAGTTGAAAGGAACATTTTATGACTTACAATTTACAACTTACAACGTACAATGTACAAAGTACAAAACAAAGTTTGGAATTTTCTCCCATTCAAAACTTTTTCTCATTGGATTTTTTGCCTTAACTCACAACACAACACACAGCACAATATAAAAGAAAGAAAACTCTGAATCAGTTTGTAACGAAATTATTCATGTACATTCAACATGATATCGTAAATGCTGATCAATAATTTTATCACAAAAAACAGTTATTAGTTTTTTCCAAATACAATGGATAAATAATACAAATAAAGTTTGGAGGAAAGAAAACGATATCCCGTATCCCGTGTAATATAATGTGTAATGCATTAAATATGATACACAATACATAATGCATAATACATGAGGATGAATGAGCAGAGTAATACAATAAATGAATAAACCAAACGTTCACATTATCCTGGATCCTGAATCCTGAATCCTCGATTCCAGCTAACAGTGACTTGTGAGTAAATTGGAGGGATTTGACGAACCTCATATGGTAGAAAGTAGACAGTAGAAAAGAAACATGTCCTGTATATTGTACATTGTAGATTATACACATGTTGAAAATCAATTTACCACACTATTTGGAGTTTGGAAGTTGGAAGTTGGACTTGAGAGTGATACCTTTAACCACACACCACACGCATCTGTCTCTTCCTTCTCATTCCTAAAGCCAGACAAACTAATGAAATGAAAAAGGAAAGGGGGAAAAAGAAAAAAGTATCAACTGAAATGAAACGGGAAAAAAGTTTGAGCTTGTTTTATGTTTTGTACATAATACATACTCTTTTGGCTTCCCCTGATACTTTTTCCATTTCCATTTCTCTTTCTAAATTTAAACGTAAATACACAATACACAACATATCTTTATTCTTCTATTGTCTGATATTGTCTGTTTTCTGTTTTCCATTGATATTTTCTATTCTAGTACTCAGCGTAGTGAAAGGGAATTGAAAGGTTTATCAGAAATAGCAATGTGTTTGTTTGACATTTATTTTTTATTGAAATTTACGGATATGTATAGTTGAGTATTGAGTATTTTCTGCTTCTTTTTCCTCTTTTGCTTTTGTACACATTTCTGAATTCCTGCCGTCTAATGTCCATTTCCAATTCTAATCACTGGACTCATTTTCATTTTTTGGACCATGAGTATAATTCAAATAATAAAAAGATTCTTTTTCTTTTCTTCCAATTTTATTTTTCCTGTGTGTACATTACACACTTATTCATTGTACAACGTGTACAATCCTAAGACCTATTATTTACTATTTGCGAAATTTGTACGTTTTCTTATTCTTGAAGTGGTAGCTCATGTTCCATATAACATCAAACATGAAGAATAGTTTCTTTTCAATAAATGTTATTTTCTCATTTTTTTACTAAAAAAGAGAAAGTACTGGAGAAAACTTTCTCCTGATTTCCTTTCAGGTCATAACCTTAATCACACAATAAATACTAAAGAATAAAGAATAAATAGTAGACAAGAAATAATCATAATAATTACGTTTATTGGTAGAAAATACAGGATTCTCCATTCTTCATTTTCCATTCTCCATTCGTGTACAATGTACAATATTCAGGAACTATATAAAACATATATATTTTGTGTAGTGTGGATCTTGGTCTAGAGTCTAGAGTCTAGAAATGTCTCGTGTCATGATATTGTCAAAACTTGAGCTTGAAAATTGTCTTTTATCCTTTTTTACCCCGTCGGCCTTTTGACAGAGTCGACAATCGACAATTGACAATCGACAAGTGACAAGTGGCAACTGATGAGAAAATAAGCAAGTCCTGTGTCTTGTAGATTGTAGATTGTATAGAAATGTGATTGGGAATTGAGAAGCTGGTGAACAAACACTCGGGTTTTTTCATCCCTTTTGTTTTGTTCATGTCACGCAGTGGCACTAGACTAGGCACTAGGAACTAGCCAAAGAAATAAGTATACACACTTTACACACAACAGACAACAGAAGCAGGGAAAAAATAAATAAGTACATTTTTTTCAGGTTTCTTTATACCATAATAAACATAGGATTTGGAGCATTTGTTGTTTGTTGTCTGTTTGTTTATAGCTGTCACATATTGTTCACGTGCACGTCTGTAGTCTGTAGTCAGCAGTTGGTAAAAGATGGTAGTTCGGAGGTGGTAGATATTGCTTATTAATTTTGATGGCTCATGGTTGATGAATGATGAATGATATACCAAGTCAATTAGGTAGACGCTCTAGAAAACCTCTCCAAAATCATCATGTTGATGCTCTGTGCTCAGTATTTAGTATTCAGTGTAACGAACGTTGACATTTCGGAAATTTCAACACCTTGAGTACTGAGTCTTGAGTATTCATATTAGGAATAAATTACGTCCATCACTGGTATTCACTGGTATTTTGTATTGCGTAGTGGATATTGAAAACAGATCCAGGGCAGAATTTGCACACCTGCAAGTCATTAATTCGTGGAAACAATAACAAGCCGTTGAAATGCATAATATAGATATTAGATATTACTTCAGAGTGATGCAAGACACAAGACACATGCTATTATTGGACTGGATTGGATTTTGGAGGACTCCAATTTGTTTGACTTCTCTGTTTGGAGTTGTGGAGTTCTAGAGCTCTGGAATTCTGCTCATTATTTAGACAATTAAATGTATAAAGTTACGTTTCCTTCAGTTGTTACTGGTTACTACTTACCGCTTTGCATTAGAACTGGCAGGTATATTATGCATATGGGTGTTGAAAGTTGAGGTGTTGACACACCTTGATTCTGATTCATATGAATAAGCCAAAACCAAAGTACGTAATTCCTGTTACTTTTCCTGTGGAACAAAAGACAAAAGGTGTGGAAATGTCGAATGTCGAGAATGACTTGAGTTTTCCAATATTTTTCTTGTACTACAGAATCGTGGAGTCTCTAAACCAGGGTGACAAAGTAATGAATAAAAACAAAAAGTTGATGAAATTCCAGGGATTATTGGGCATTGGGGGAAAGTTACAAGTCCTCCTACATAAAACAATGGGAATATAATGGTAATTTCTGAGAAATTGGATATCGACTACCAAATATGTATCACCAATTCATGACTCATGACTCATGATTCATCAATCCCAGAGTAATATTCAACATTCAATATTCAATCCAATCCAAACCAGTTTTGGTTGATCCAGTTACCATTTACAGGTTACGGTAGTTATGGTGTCAGGATTAGAATTGACTACAGATTACAGATGCTCCAGAATCGAGGCTCGAGGCAGTACATGGAAATATGATGATGATGACTACCAGACCAAAAACAATAACTTTTGTTTGCTATTTTCTTTCCATTATACATTATACTATGTATATTGTATATATACGAAATTATTCCTGGATTCTGTAACTATAGTTCCTCTCACTTATCACTTCTGCCTTCCTTACATGAGGACGAAGGAAGAATACTAGAATCTAGAATCTAGAATCTAAAATCTACAATCTATTGAATATTATCTTTTTACTAGGCTACACATTTTGATAATGCTTGCATAAGAACTAAGAACAGGTATCAAAAATCAAAAATAGAAACTGTATGCAGCTAAAATACATTTACATATTTATCTGTACTCTGTATAATCTATAGCTGTAGTCCATATAACATATTACAAATATAGTAGACAACTTTCTCCTTTCAATTTTAACAAGGCTTTTACCTTTTACAGCACTTTCTTTGGAAATCCCGTCCTTTTGCTTTTCTCTCTACACTCTACACTCTACAATACTGTACGTTCTGCATGATTCCTTCTCCTTCACACCAATTCCATTTCCAATTGACTCTCGACTCTCAACTCTCAATCTGTTATTCCCACAATAGCTCGTTCCTCTTCATCACTTTTTCATCTTCATCTTCCGTTCCCTTCGTTCCACTCGACTGATTCCGGCGGAAAGGAAATCAGTGTACAGTGTACAACTTGTAGTTTTCATTCCACGTTGCACGTATTCAATTATTATGTATTATATCTTATATTTTACATGCTTTTCAGTATCAGTCCAATGAAACGCATTCACCAGGCAATAATAAAAGTTTGTATAGTTGGATTTCATCCTGCATTTGTTATTTGTTATTGGAATTTGTGTTGTCCCATTTCCCATTTTGATTGACTTTCCCTTTGACGTGAGTACACAGTACACGATTTCACAATCTATAACTTGTACAACTGGAGAAATTCCATAACTGCATTCCCATTTCCCATTTATTTCCCATCAGTTTTCTCCAGCTTTCACTACAGTTTGATCTCTAGATGTAGTTAGTAGTTATACGGTATACGGGAAACGGGAAAGCTGTTGAATGCTGTGACCCCTATATTTTCTGTTTATTCAATATTCGTACGTGATAAAAGGATCCATAATGCACTTGGAATTAGATATTAGATGTTAGATGCACTCTATAAGCTCTAGGCTCTATGCACAAATATAATTCCAAGTGCATTGACGATTGACTAGGAAGCGAGTGAAAGCGTGAGGAAGATGGACGAGGAACTGAAATATAAAGAATTAGAAGCATGAACAATCAAAGGAATAAAATCATTCAGGAGTTCTGACGGACCACAAAACTTTGTGATGTGAGCTTCACACTTCACACGGAATTTCCTCCGTCACTCAAAACTAATGATAAGCTCAAGATGCAAGATGCACTTGAAGTTTTTAAGAGTTTGTACAAATGAGGATGTTCAAGAAGTACAAGGTACAAAGAACAAAGACATCAAAAGTTCCGTGATACGACAGGATAAAGCAGTAGAGAAGAAAAGCTTTGCCGGAGGTGTTGCATCTGATGACTGATGACATAAACAAGCGGTGTCCGATTCAGCATGAGGTGAGATGAGTCCGATAACCTAAAAATGTGTACGATAATGTAGTGCAGTAGATCTTTAGAGTGTGCACGAGCAATGAACATGCAATATGAAGCTTCGAGTGCTCAACTCAAATGTCTAATTATCACACGATGCACTTTCACTTTTCTTTGTGTGTTCTTTGTTCTCTTCATCTATTAATATTCTCCGTTTGATATGATATGATAAGTTCCGCACGACCTTGAAAACTTTTATTGCATGCATAAAGCATATGCTTGTGTATGATTTTTCCTACAAGTGCATTTGTGCATCAATATGACCTTCCTATTTTATTCATGCACATCATGTACATTATGTATTATGTATGCAAATAGAAAATAGTAAGTACACAATAACTCTTTATGATTTATGCATGTCATAAGATTGTTCCCTAAAAATGAATGAGCTTGGTTCATTCAACTTACTCTTGGTTCTTGATATTGATGTTGATGCTGTGGTAATAGTTCTGGCTCTGATTCTGGTACTGGGACTGGGTGATTTTCTGGGGCAGTGAAAAGTACAGTGAAAATATGGGAGTGGATGCATGAATTATGAAAAGATCATTTTTTATTTTATGTTGAATACTTTATGCTTTATGCACACACAAACAGGAATAATAGTACAAGCAAGAACAAGAAGAGGAAGTAGTCATGTCATTTTACTTGGAAGCTTCTCCATCTACCGCACTCATTCATTCCCATTCCATACACCATACACACATATCCATTTTCCATGCATGTTTCTCTGACACTTGCCCTCTGCAATTTGGGAGCCTGATGTATCCACTTTATTATAGCTCCTTTATGCACACTTTGGAAAAAATGAGGGATATTATTATAGTGTGCATATTACAAGAGTAGCTTGCTCTATGCTCAATTCTCAAGCGTCGTCATTATTCATGACCATGACCACGGACATTCCAGTTGATTCCACTTCTCAATTTCATTTTACTCCTGTCCCTTGTCCACTGTCCGTTGTCCATCTCATTGGAATTCGGAGTTGGAATTCGGAGTCGGATGGCCACTGTAAACTGTGAGCTATAAATTGTAAATTCCTGTCTCCAGTTTCCTCATTTTCTGCCTTTCCTTCACTCAGCCGTCAGAATGTTATGTCTTGTGGGAGTTCATTGTCCACAGCCACCGCTGACCATTGACTATGGATCATCCAATTGAACACGTTCCAAGTCCACCAACTTCTTTTTATCTACTTGAACAGCACTTTTTACTTTCTACTATTTTCTTTCCTCGTTTTATTTCATCACCACAGTCTTCAAAACGGCTTTTTACTTTTTCTTCCCATTTTAAAAAAACAGTTTTCCACCAAATTTTCTTCCCTTTTCACTCACCACGTTTTTTCATGTACAGTATAAATTTTACATTTCATAAATGGTATTTTCTTAACTTGGTGAAAAGTTACATGGATTCAATATTCAGTTTGAAAGTGGACATCTCGAGAGACTACAAGTAAAATAACAGAATATAATAGAAAAATAAAATTGTCAGGCGTAATGTCCATCGTCCTTTTGTTGAATACTTGTCTTGGTGTATTGTGTATTGTGTACAATAAAAAGTAAAAAAAGGGAAAAAATAAGCACGAGGGAGCTTCAATAGAAAGAAAACTTGAGGACTTTGACAAACAAAGTTAGTTTTTTGTACCATTTGCGCTTCTACTTTATCATTTATACATTCTAAATTCTACACAACACTTGTAGTTTTGAGTTTGAAAAAATAGTGCTTTACTTTTTTTGATAGTTTTTGTTCTACATACTGTTTTTTGTACTGTTCAAAAAAGAAAGAACAAAGAAGAGAATCCTCTAAGCTTAACGGTGAATTCGTCGAGTATTATGTATTATGGATCGAGAGTGGAAAATTGAAATATGTCGATAAGTGTTGAGAACATAAAGTTGTTGTGTTGTGTGAAATGTTTCATGTTTCATGTATTACAGATCTACCAAGTTGTATTTTTGCCTAAAAGCCAAAAAAAGTACATAAAAAGTAAATAAATAAATAAATATCTGTATCAGTGTTTTTTAGTTTTTTCTCTCATGCGCTCTCGTTTCTTGTGGAGGTGGAATTGGCACAAGCCCATTAAATCGTGATCCGAGTGTCAACAAATTGTAAACGAGTAAAGAGTAAATAGTAAAGATTACACATACAACTCACAATGCGAATTTTTCTTACTTTCCTTTTCTTGCCGAGTATACGTTTACGTAATGCAGATGTTAATGTGTGACCAATCACGTGTAAAAGCCACTCTTTACTCTTCCCGCTCTCCAGTTCCATTCCATTCCACATTTTCAACAATCGGAACTTGTAAAAGTAAAAGCTCCAGTGCAAAAAATGTACAGATGAACAAGGCATTCAATATGTAATGAAGAAACGTGAAAAGTAGAATGCCGAGTCGCTTTCACTCTACATTCTACATTCTGCATTCTACATTCTATACTTTTACAACCTTTCTGTATTTCATAATCCTTTCTTCTCCCTTCACCTCGTCAAGATTTATGACTGGAGAAGAATAATTTTTTTTCTACCCCTGTGACCACTTTCTCTTTTTCCCGCTCCCTTTACTTTTACTACAAAAAACCTTTACTCACACGTACAATAAAAATTCCACATGATACAATACAATGCATTTTTTCTTTATTTTTTGGTTGGTATGATATTTGGTTTCTGGTATCTTTTGTCTGTTGTCTGTTGTCTGGTATCTGATATTAATGGAAATATCCTGGGTTCAAGTAAAAAATGCTTGAATTCTCCCAAATCACTCACATTTCATAATTTTTTTCTGGTGGGAATCTCAATTCCCACGTCCGTTCCAATTCCGACTCGGAGCAGAAGAGAAAACACAATAGAATCTAGAATCCAGAATCTAGTACTTCGGTACCTTGTGCATTGTGCCCTGTGCATACAAATAACACAAATATATAATAGAACATAAAAGGTAAATGGATTCATCATGCACCAAAAAACGATATAAATACTACAGACTACAGCTTAGAGAAAGTAGAAAGTAGAGAGAAAGTCATTTTTCTCATTTCCCCAAAAATGCACGTGTGAGACTCATCTTTTTGCTCTGTGGGCTTTGAGCTCTGAGCTTTTCTTCTTTAAATCCTGAATGCTGATTTCTTTTTTCTTTGTACTTTGTACATCGCACATTCTCTTTTTTTCTTTTCTTTTTGCATTCTCATTTTTCATTTTCACTAACGTAAGCCAAGTAATTTTTCCACTGTGTGTGTGGGGTTCTAGAGGAACGGGTGAAAAGAGAAAGGAAAAGAGAAAGAGAAAGCACATGCATAGTTAATAGATGAACGAAGATTACATTAGTTTTCATACTGCTAAGCTCACACATTGTTTGTGCAGAGGTATTTTAAACGTACAATGAAAAAGTAGATTAGCGAATATTCAAGATTCAAATCGTATTTGAAACAAAATACAGAAGATGGAAAATTCTTCATCTCAAGACAAGAACTTTTCTCATCGTCATGAGTCTTTTTTGAGTCCAGAAAAAAGAAAAGTAGCCGAATGAAAACCGGAGCTTCTGAGATCAAAATGTGTTACACACTTGTAAGTATTTGTGGCTGATTTGAGGTCTTCTTAAATTACAAATTCGGAATAAAGAGCAACCACAAAAACTATGTCAAGTATTTGAATCCCTTGAAATTTGAAATGTTCCACTCCTTGGGTTTTGATTGTCATTGAAACTGCGTAAAAAAGAAAAAGGGTAAAAGTGTAAAGTGTAAAATCGAGAATTGAGGACAGAGAATCAGAATCTTTTGTCAATACAATCTGTAGGAGTAGAAATTCCATTGCCATTGCTTCTTCACATTTCTTTCACTGTTTTTCTGTCAATCCTCCCAAATAATCCGACATCCGGAATCCCAAAAGAATACTGCGTACTACAGGAATAAAAAGAACTTTTCCCATTACATAATGGCAATTTCCTTTAGTACTCAAATAATCTCAAATTGTTCAGCTGGGAGGAGTAAATGGGTTTCCATTAACCATTAATATGAAGAATTCAAGTTGACAAATTGAAGAAATAGACAAACAGACAAATACACAAAGGTTGTTTGTTGTTTTCTATTGTCAGCTTTTTAGAAAAGCCAAAGCCGAAACCAAAGCCAAAGCCAGAGCCGAAGCCAAAGTTAAAGTGAAAGGCAGAGGAAAATGCAAATAAGAAAAATGATAAAAGCCTCTAGAGAATTTTCTACTAGTTTTCACCTCTTGCCGTCTGCCGTCTCAACTTGTTGACCCGAAACCAATTTAAAATGTTATTTGGTGAAATATAATGGAATAAAAGAAGTAGGTTCCTCAAATGTCTTTTTATGTTTTCTACTTTATACTTTTGTAGATTCTAGGTTTCTAGATACCTGTTCTCACTTCTCAGTTCTCAGAGTCCTGTTTCAATTTTTCTCTGTCTCCCCCTTCCAAAAACGTTGAGATTTTCTTCATGTCTGTGTCTGTCTTCGCCTACGTCGTACGGTTTCAGGTTTCCACGTATGTAGAATGTTTTCGAGTACTCAGAATACAGCCCGAGATGGATAAAATGGGTGAATGGAAGCATTCCCACTTTTTTCATTCCTTTGTGTCCCTGGAGAGTTCACAAAAAGAGCTTTGCTTTGTGCAGTCTCCATTTGGGATGCACACTGTACAATGTACAATGTGCACAGGGAGGTTCAAACACATCAAGAAATGAACATGTGTAGTTTATGCAGTTTGTCTCTGTCTGGAGGATTCTGGATTCTGGAGTATTTTATGCTCATGTATTGCACATTGTGCACATTTACCCCGTGGACATTGGAATTTGGAGTACATGGAAAATGTAGGAAAATGTTCCTACAATTTATAAAGTTATATACGCAGTGCACTGTACATTGTACATTCTACATATGCACGTTCAATGGAGCAAATTTTTCGCTTTCACTCAACGAAACCTATTTTACACGATCAAAGGCTATCTTCTATCTTTTCGGGGGTTTCATCTTGATGGACTTTTAGATTTACACCTGATGCTCCAACTTTCTCCATCTCCGTCTCTTCAAGTGTCAATCTAATAAAACGGGAGCTGATACTCTTGTGTATCTTGTACTTTGAACAGTCCTTACTTGCTCCGTGTTTTAAGCTGTAAGCTGTAAACTGTACGTCGTAGTGCACTCAATTTAATATCAAATCAAATGCAGAATGTAAAACATTTACAATAGAGTACGAATTTCATAAATGTAGTTGCAGGGGAGCAACTTTTAATAAAAATGTCAAAGAGATGAAATGAACAAGGAATTTCCTTTGGATGGACAATGGAAAATGGACAATGATTTTAAGATTCATGTCTTTACTTTTTATTTTGTATGGATTTTGTATGCCAAGATTTGTCAGCTTCAAGTGGGTCCGTGACATTTCACATTTCATGTTTCCTCAGTTCTCAGTAAATCTGACTATTTTTTTTAAAAAAGATCAAGCAGAAATATAGCAGGTGTTTTTTGTGTGTTTTTTTTTCATAATTTACTTTTGACGGTGCTGTAGATCGTTTTTAAAAGCTAAAACAAGTTTATGATTTTTTACCTGAAAATAAACAACAATCGAGAGCTTTTTTGTTTTATGTGCAAGAGAATTTCAAATAACAAATAATATTTTGTATTTTACTATAAAGTAATTTTGTATGAAATTTTTGCATTAACTTTTTTGATAGAATTCAACCTTTTTTCATCATTTAAGGTGAAAACGGAAATGAGCACGCAATGAGTTTCGACTTTTGACTATCGAATTTTGAGTTTAGATGAAAGAGTAAAAAGCCGGAAAACTGAGTATAAAGTATACAGAGAAAAAGTAAAAAAAAACAGATGAATTACATTAATAAATGAATGGAGCACAAATGAAAAAGTTTACTTGCGATTTTGTTAAGTTTCCTCCACTTCTTTTTCAACTTCCGTTTTGTTGTGACGTTCTTTGTACAACTATGTTTTTGTACAAGTCTTTTATCTAGATTATAGATTGTAGATTCTACTTTGTTAACTCTGTAGAGTCTAAAGATGAAAATAGAAGAGAATAAGAAGAGGATGTTAAATAAATGAAGTCTTTTTCCTTCCCTCTTTCCTCTTTTTTCTCTCACTCTCCTGTAAAAACACGTGTATTTTCTTTTTGTATCATTCTTTGATCCTCTAAGAACTAACCTTGGAGTCAGGAATTCAGAACAGAGGACAGAGTACAGAAAACAGAGAATGGAGAATGGGAAATTTGGTCAAAGTTGGAGGAGAAGGAAGTTGGAAATTCTATTTATAATGGGATTTTTTAATTTATTTACTTTCTGTACATCTCTTTCAATATCCGACTCCGACTCCAACTCCAACTTTCTTCATTTCTTTTACACTTTCTACCGTTTGGTGTTGTACAAAAACGTAGTAGAGCATAATAAAATATAACATAATAGAATCCAACACAATTTAATATACAATACAAACTCTATATGCACAATGGATGAAAAAATGGCTGTCAGAGGTAGTGACAACGGAGCCACGTCACACGAGAAAGTGAGAGAAAGCCCGAGATATCAAAAGAAGGAACTGTCTTATCCTGCTTTCACATTTAAATGACTTGCTTATTTTTTCATTTCAAGGATCGTTGCCTCTCTTTTCCTTTCCATTCTTCTTCTTTCCTCTTGATTCCTCTTCAATAGAATATAAAGTGTAAACTATACAGGATTTTTACAATCTTTTTTTTTTCACTTTGCACTGTGTTGCTACCCAATTTTCTTCCCTTTTATTCTCAACACAATCATAATAATAGTAATAATAATAATTATTATTATTAAGTTGATTTAGAGTGTAGATGGTTGAGATTTTTATGTCAGACGCAAGATTGTTGATTGTTTATTGTTTACAATTCAGCATTCCGAATTCCGAATTTCAGAAATGGCGTAGGATGTAGAATGTAGAATACAGAATGTAGAGTAGAAAAACTGGCTCAAAATGGGAAAGGAAAAGTTTATGAAAAAAAGGGAAAAGGCTCCTCAAGGTTTTTTGTCTTACAGGGAAGTTTACAAGTTACAAGAATTCCTCTGGAATTTCTATAGACTTTTAAAGAATTTCTAAAATCAACAAGAGATGAAAAAGGAAAACAAAAAACAAGAATTGTAAACAAGCTGTAGAATGTAAAGATAACATGACAGGACAATGGACAATTGACAATGGCTTTCATTTGTTTTCATCTTTTGTGCATGCACTCATATGTATTTGGTATTTGGCTCATCCTTTTTTTGACGTAAAGTAAACTTGTGATGAAATTCGATCCTTTGTAGATTGGAGATTGTGCATTGTGCAAGGAGAAAGTTGAGAAAAAAGGAGCGAGTAAGTACGGAGTTTTTCACATTATTGAGAATTAAGAGGGAGAAAAAAGACCTGCCTCAATAGAATGACTCATCCATCCATCTTTTGGCTATCGATTTCTTTCTCATCTCCGAATCTCTTTTATTTCCAGGGAAAAGCATTTGCCAATTGCCAATTGCCAATTGCCAGCGTCTCCAAAACTCCAAAAGTCACGCTTTGTTCGATTTAGAGCAAATCTAGTTCATAGTACAGCGTACAGAACAAAGAACAAAGATAGACTTTGTTAAAAAAAACAAGATGTACAGAATACAGAAATAAAAAATAGAAATACACCCATTGACCTGTTATCTGTTCGCTCTATGTGTATGTGTATTACTGAAGCAGCTACTCTTTTTTTTCAGTCATTATCATCTTAACTAGTTAAATTCATTTCTTTTTCAAGCTCATCAATACATGTGTAATTTGCATGAAAATCAAGAAAAAACTACTACTTTTATTTTTTCATAAAAGTTCCTACATGAGAAAAGACTTGGAAAATTAACAAAGTTTTTACTATTGGGAATTAAACAGTCTACAAGTTTCAAATATAATTTGAAACTTGAAAGAAGATTCTTGTTTTTGATTAGTGCAACAGTTTTGAAGAAAACTTGTAAAAGCTTTATCTTTTGACTAGAAAATAATATACAAAAAGTAAATTTTAAATGTGTTATTCTGTGGAAAGTGATTTACAAAATTTTCCAATTTTAAATGTTGAACAAGATTCGAGATTGAGACTCGGGATTTGGTAAATCTCTGTAGCTCATAGAGACTATTTGGTATTTTATTTGCTCAAAAATAATGGAATTTTATAGATTTCTCCTGCTTTTCTAAAAAAATTTAGAAATCAAACAGAAAACAGAAGCTAAAACATAAAAAATGTTTTCTATTGCCATTTTCAGGAAAAATGGAGCTTTGAAAATTGAAAATCCTTCAAATCTTCAAAGAAGAATGATAAGTTTGAATGATTAATCATCTTTGCTACGCTTTTCACGATACGCTTTTCTGGTTTCCCTGGTTTTTCAAATTGGGGTTTAAGATTCTAGACTCTAGATCAGAGATCAGAAAGGGATAATCATTGAGAAATTTGGTTTTGCATTCGCTTATTTACGCTAGGTTTATTTTTTCTCCCATCTCCAGATCCCAGATCTCAAGTCGCAAGGCACAAAGCTCAAAAGACTTACGGCTCAAGGCTCAATTTGTCCTCTCAAATCGTCCTCTTGATTCTTTATCTAAAAAAGACAGTTTGTTGTTGTATTTTCATAATATAAGGAAGTAGTAGAAGATGATGATGTTGATCATTTTATTCTAGACTCTAGATTCCAGATTCTACTTCATTTTCTTTCATGTGTCATGACTCATGATTTGTCTTGTCATTGTGATGGCTTTTAGTCGTGGAAAAAATAAAAATAAAACAACTTTGAGTCTTGCGTCTTGTTTTGTGTTGTCACTTGTCACACAAAAACTACTACTCCTTTGAAAGTATTTTTCCCTTTGGTGAATTCAAGCATCGATCATGTTTCACATTATGTAATCTTTTAGACATTGTACGGTTTTTAGGTTGTCAAATCAAATTTATTTCTGAGAGCAATCACAGATTATAAATAACACGAGCGTGATAAATGTGTTCATTTTTGTAGGGTTAAGGTATGCCTGGATTCTGGAATATCAAATTCCCTATTATGCACAAAATGCATAGCTTTGCACATAGCTCTTCTATCTTTTTTCGTTTCTCTCCTTTCTCCAGATTTTGGATCCCACAATCAGCATTTTATCCTTCTTTTTTGAACTTGAATCAGCTTTTTGCACTGAAACTCCTGTAGTAATTTCCCATAACTATTAACCGGTAGCCGGGTTTCCGGATTCTCTAAAATCCACACTTATTCAAAAGATATCTCATAAATCATTAAAGATGATCTCATTTTCTTGTCATGTCTCAGTTCTCCATTCTCCATAGTTTTATCATCAGCTGAAGTATGGAAATGGTTATTAAAAAGTTCTAGGATTGACTTGTAGTTTATAGTCATCAAAAGTGCAGCGTAATATAATTGTCAATCGCCCGTCGCCCGTCGTGCATCTTTCGCCGAACGTTATTATTTATTATGCAAGTATTTTATGCATTAAAAAAGTTCAAGTTCAAGTATGGATAATGGACGATGGATATTGTGGAAAGTCTAGTTTCTGTCGTCTAGCGCCAGTAGTCAGTAGCAGATGCGGAAGAAAAGGAAACACGGAAAAGGAGAAACGGCTTTTGCAAAGACGCAAAAGCTGAAGATTGAACATATGCTTAAAAACCGGAAATGTCTTGGAATGTGTCAACTGTCAACTTGATAAAAATCAAAATCCAAAAGTTTGCTTTTCTCTAGAATCCAGAATCCAGATTCTAGAATCTAGAATTATTCAACAGCTTTTTTTGGCTTTTCTTGGTACTGATCTTGATATCGATATCCTTATTCTGAAATGTATCCGTTGAGTCTCACGAATAACGAATACAAAAAGAAAGCAGCTTTCACCGTATTTCACATGTTACATTTTACGAAATGCACAAAAAGGAAAAAATGAAACCAAAAAGTAAAAAGGCGCTGAATTTTCTAGGGTTCTTCAAAAACTGATTGTGAATATAAATCATAAATATAATACATAATGCATACAATTTGAGAGCATTGAGTACTGCAGGTATTTTTATACATGGATTAAAATACACCTTTGTACTTTATAAAACTTTGGATTTTCTCCATAAAATCTAGAATCTAGAATCGTAATCAAGGTAAAACTTTCCCCGCACATGAAACATTTATGCTGACTTGACTTTCAAAACTGCACGTCTCATGTTGTTTCAAAACCCAAAATCCAAAATGCCAAACTAGAATAGAGTTTTGTGGAGACGAATGAGTGAATTTTGGAGATTCAAGATAAATCAATGACTTGCTTTTATCTTTGAACATAACACATTCACATTGTGCATTGTACAAAATGCATACATATTCCGTATTACACATGTATCTGACGCAATGTTATGAATACTCGGTATTTTAATATTCATTAGTAGAGTCACACAAAGAGCCAAAGCCAAAACCTCAGCCAAAGTCAAAGTCCCAACTCCCACATAAAATATATGGAAGCTTCAGCTCAACGCTCAACTAATACAACTTTCATTCATAATACATAATACAAAAAGACATGCTCCTAATCTGCTTTTCATATGATGAAAAGTAAAGTAAAGTAAACACGTCATGGTTGATATTATCTTTAGAGTTCATCGTCTCTTGTTCTCTCTTCTCCTCTTTCTAATTTCTTACTCAGTTTTCAGTTTTCAGTGTTGGCTGGGAAGTAGAAGATATCCTCGACGACAAGTGTAATTAAAAGGATGCAGAATTCACTATCTTATATGCATTATCAATATTATATGCACATATTATTTCTTTATTCTGTATTCTGTATTCTGTGTGCACTTGAAACTTGAAACTTGACACGACTAGAAAATCTGCATGAGAAACTAAAAATAATAGAGTGTCAGCACGGGAAGAATTTTATTGTTAGTGCAGAATGCAGAATGCTAAAGCTGGTGCTGTTGACGGTTGAAGGTTGAAGGTTGCTTGATGCATCTCCCTGAACATTGAACTGCATAATATGAAAATGATGGGGAATTGGAAAGGTGGCTGTTCTTTGTGTAAAGCGGAAAATTGGAAAATTGAAAAGCCTTGAGCCTTGGATTTCCACTGCACTGCCAAACACTTTTAAGATTTAGGATGAAAGAGTTATGAATTATCCGGTGCCGGTTCCAGTTCCAGTTCCAGTTCCAGTTTCAAACAGTTTATGACTATTGACTAATTGCTTCAAGGATTGTTTATTGGTTTATTGGGCTTTTTGTTTCTCGTCTCTCATCCCTTCATCCGCTCAACAACAACGTCATCTTGAACTGTAAACTGCAGTACAAGAAGATTATAAAGTTGAAGTATCGACTTCCTCGTTTCTCACCTGCACAACTTGATGAAGGCACAAGTTTGTTATTGCCCGTTTCCTTTGAAAAACAAAAATAGGAAAAAGACAAAAGAATTAATTTCCATTTCTATTCCCATCTGATCTGATTACAGGAACAAGGATATTTTAATTGACATGGATGGTCATTGGGCATTCTCTCAACGATGTGATGTGATTATTATGCATGATGCATGAACAGAGAGCACAATTCTTCTATTAATTGTATTGTATTGTTCTCGAGTCTTTTTGAGTCATTTATTTGATTTTACCTACTTGATTTCATCAGCTGTATGACGTTTGACGTTTGATGTATAATGTATAATGTATAACGCTTTTGTAAATTTGATTATTCTTCGTTGCTGAGTGCTGAGTGTTGGGTCTTCTGCACATGTTGATTCATGATTCATGATTCAGGATGACATTTTCCCAATTTCCAAAATTCGAATTCGAATTCAAGGCAATCCTATTGAGTCGAAAATATCTAACGAACGTTGAACGTAGAACGTACAATTTAGAAAATACTAGAAAGTACAACGTACAATTTACAATGAACATGATACATGGGAATAACATAACAGAAAAGCATGTATTGATTTATCTTTTAACTTTGGAACTGCCCTAATTTCCTAATTAGCAAGCGGGCTCTTTCAACTCTCCACATGATGTGGTTTGTCTTTTCTATTTTGTATTTTCTATTTTGTATTTTGAAAGAGAGTAGACAACCCGATACAGCGGAATACGTCCACTGTGTTTAGACTGTAGACTGTGGGTTGGGTATTGGGTATTGTGTAAATTATAGCTCTTGTGCTCTTGTAACTTTATACTCTGTTCAAACAAAAGTAGATGATTGCAATTATTGCCCTTTCCTTATTGCTTTCTACTTGTTAGGCTTCGCATCAAAAAAGAGAACCGATACCAATAGAACAGTGCGGTTTAAGTGTGTGGTATGATGGAGTAAGCACGACCCGAGTATTTTTAGCTTGTAGATTTTAATCATCATATGATCCCTTGAATATGTTTTATTTGTGTAACGCTGGACTGGACGTCGGATTGATTGAGGATTGTTGATAGTTGATTGTACAAGCCAGAAAAGTATTTTATACAGTTTGCTCAGTAATTAGTAATTAGGAAGCCAAAAGAAGCCTAATCACGAATATATTTACTAGTCGGTTTAAATTTCATGGTTTTAAAATTTGTCGTCGTGCATTACAATTAAAATCACAATTATTATTGTTATTAGTAATTTAAGTCTTCTTGTTGAAAATACTATTACGTCTTGAGCCGTCTTAACACAGGCTCTTAGTGAAAAAGAAGCCTCTACAAATTTAATATTTAGTATTTATCATTGTGCAACACGTGTTTGAAGTTTATCTCATGTGAAGTGCCCTGTAGCTTTTTTATTGATTCATAAATTGAATAAAGGTTCTCCAATAACAATAGAAAAAGGTAAATTGAATAGTTTTGCAGGAAAAGTGTGTACATTTACTTTAGATTTCAGAGTAAGACGTGCGCCATGCGATGTACGCATCCGCTACATGAGATGATAAAGACAGAACAGAGCATCTGAAATCTGCAGTATTTTATTTTACTTTATTCGTGTGACATGTAGGTGGTATTCTATATGTTATTGTATTATATTATCCGTGTCCATGACTGCGTGCCCGCGACCGTGATTGTGATATGTGGGAAGTGGGAGTTGTGAGGAATAATGAAATCTGAAATCTGGCGGCAAACATGTCTCAAACACTATACATTGTAGAAAACTTTGTAGATATTACTAAACTTCATGAACACCACCACAATCACAACGCCACACACCACACACCCCACTACATCACACCAACACCACAGGCATCACGCAGCAAGTGATATTCTTATTATTATCTTATTCCTCCTTCGTCTTCGTTCTGCTCTGATTGCAACTAAAATGTGGAGAGCTAAAACTATCTGGAAACTCCGTCTTGTATATTGTGTCCTTTCTTGACTTGACTTGTCTTGTCTTGTGATTCCAAGATGAATTGGTTATGTGAAGAAGAATAGTGGAGAAGACGAGGAAACCAAGTTGAGTTTGGTGTGGTTCGTCTTCATCTTCATCTTCCCCAAGGTTCTTACTTCTTATTTCTTATCTTCTCCTCTTTTTACACAATATCATTGGGATCGCCTTTGGAAGAAAATTAAGACACAAGACACAAGTGTTTGAGGAAGAGGAAGAGGAGGAGAAAGAGAAATAGGAAATGGGAAATGAGAATAGAAAGGAAGACGAAGAAAGCAGTTAAAGCATTCGATTTGATGAGATTAGTTACAAAAATGAAACTTTGAAACTCCCAACTCCCTAGAACAACAGAGCAAAAGAGACAAAGATTACACGCTATAAATTGAACATTTCATATGGAGAACGTTGCCCCACACATTTGCACATTCCACATCCATCTGCATACATGCTCTCTACATATGGACTATGGACTATGGACATGAAGGCTGAAAATGAAAACATGGAAAAGCCCTTGTTTTGCTTTTATTAATGTTTTTGGATCCGCTGGAGCTGGGAACTACAAACTACACGTACCGCAGAATAGAGTGGAAATTCCTCCTCTACAAAACACAAAACTGTCAACTGTCACAACAACTAGTTTATTCAAAAGCTCATCCACCACTCTTTATTCAAGCCAATACCAAAACCAATACATAGCAGTGGAAAGTAGAAAGTAGACATGATAATAATAAAAGTACCTTTATCATTCATGTATCATGTACGAGTACAAATACAAAATATATCAGAGTGGATGTGAAGCCAGTTTCCCATTTGAACTTCCTCGTATCAACCATCAACTACCAAACCAACTATCAGCCGTCAACCATCAACCTGTCCGATGCCGATGTCTGACTGTTACCCCGTTACCCTGTTACCCGTATATTCTCATATGCTCCCATAAATTGGATTCCACGTCAAGTTCCTCCTCTCTCCATACTCCATACTCCATACCATTTCACAGGGAAAAGTGTGCAGGAAGTAGCAGGCAGAAAAATTGACAGACACCTCCAGTCTACAGCGTGTTAATAGTATAAAGTATACACATAGTCACACATGCCATCCACAGTGTGAAATATTATTATTGCCTTGATTAATGAATGCTCTTCCGTAATAATCCACCTTTCTCCTTTCTCTTTTCTCCTCATCACACTCCAATCTTGTTAGGTAAAAGTTATCTAAGTATTATCAACCACAAACTACATGTTACATAATATATAATACACTCTTCAGTTTTTACTTGAGCCCTTGTTTTTCAGCTTAAAAAATAGAGGCTGACTTTCGAGCTTGTATCAGTGTTTTTTAGATGAAACCTAAATACTGAAACATGAACAACCTTATATAAGGTGAACTTCTACAAAGCTTATATTATCTTACATTAATGTGTAGATGGTACAAGATCTTTGCCTCATCATCAAGTTTCTACATCAAAATGTTCTCAAGTATTCATCGGCATTTAACACGTTTTTAGAAACTCTTAGTACAAAGTATCATAAATAAATAATGAATAATGAATACGGAGTTCAGAATCTACAAATTACAAAGTGTACAAAACCGGTGATTGAGCCAAGATTCAGAATCCAGAATTACTCAAGATTCAAGTAAATTTCATTTAGCATTTAGACTGTTGACACGAGGTTTCAAGAAATGTAAATGATTCCGTGAAACAAGAGACAAAAAGCATCTAGTAAAAGAGTATGTCAAAATAGCTCTTAGCTCTTAAACCTAATTAAAATTTAAAATTGATTTAAAATCTCTGTACTGTTCACGCTAACTTTAGACTCTTGATTGTAAGTAATTTACCAAATAATTTATGTTCGTAGAAGCTCACAGTTTAATTTCAAATGATCAACTTTCGTCATTCGTACTTCGCATAAATACACTTGAAATTTGAAATGTGTCTTCATACTTGTACATAATTGTGAATACCTAGTACAATTAATACTTAATACACACAAGTATAATTTACTTTCAAGTTTAAAAGCTGGAACAGAGAGAGCTGCAAACTACAAACTACAAACGGCATAAATATAAAATATACAATATTCAAGTTGAAGGTCACATAAGCTGAATTCTAAAGAGAAAGAGAAGAGAGAAATTTCATGTTTCAGAGAGGCAAAATTACAAATTACAAATTAAGTTACATTCTCTACTGATTTTACAAAACCATGAGTAATTCGTATTTAAAGGACAAAATGAATGTGGATTTGAGTCATTCAAAATTCAAAATAAATGTGTATTCCAACTTGCCTTTTTCCATGTGATAGGAAGTGAAATTGTATCTATGTAGATGTGTGTGGCTTTCTCCCACGTATAAATACATTTCCATATCTACATTTGTATTCATTCTAGTGGAAACTGTAGATATTAAACTACACAAATACAAAATGGTAGTCCTCTCACTGTCGAAGAAGAACATCTGCTTCCTCTCTCTTTCTCGCTCTTTCTCGCTTTTTTCCTCTTCAAAGGGACATTGTACACACAGTATTCAGCCACATGTAAATTTCCCATCTCAGCAACCAACCTCAACTCAAAACAGAGCACAGTGGAGCAGAAAAAAATGCATCGTTAATTGTTATTACTTACCAGTAGTCAGTAGTAGTTTTCTATAGTGTGGAGTGGGGAATGTAGAATTTCGAATGCATATGAAAATAGAGAGAAAGAGAATATTTGAAGCAAAATTCCTTCTTAGCATTTCCCTGCTAAATAATCACAGCCTCTTTTCCGCTTCTGTATATTGTAAATTTGTAGCTTGCATAACACTGAATGTTGCATTAATTTTCTATTCTTATTTAACTCTACATTTACATTTTACATTCAACATTTTACATTTTGCATTCAAAATTCCACTATTCATAAGACTTTGTGAATAATCGCATGTAATATGTAATGTTTTCGTTTCACTGCATCCTGCAATATACTTCTATCTTCTATGTGTACTGTGGAGTGTGTTCTACTAATTAAAACAGATGAAAAAGACGTGAGCCCCGAGGCCTTGGATTTGGTCTGGACTCGGTCTCGCTCTCACTAAACACTAAACACTAAACAGAAATGGAGAAGTGGGAAACTGGAAATTTACAAACTAAACTATTTGATTATTATTACGTCTATTATTTTCACTGTCTACTGGCTAGTGTCTACTACTTTTACTTTGTACTTTGTAACATGCAATAAATGAAATCTAAAGCTCAAGAATATAATTTAAACTGATGACCTATTAAGAAAAAGGAGGAAAGAACTTTCCCTAGTTTACTTTCACCATTTGTGCTTTTCTTCAGCTGAACCCACCTGGTGAATGGTGAATGGAGAAGAAAAATAAAAAGAGACGGTGTAGCTCTCACTGTTTTGAAAGTAGCTAGGAGGCTAGGAGGTGTAGCTCTAAACTCTAAACGTTCCATTTTCTCTATTATTTTCATAATAATAATAGTAATAATCATGATAATTGTGTACATTTAATAACGTTTCCACATGTGGAATTTTGGATAACTGTAAATATGGATGTAAATCCGAATCCGAGAAATCGATTCAAGTTCACTTTTTGATAATGTGGTAGTAAAAAAATACAAGAAGGGGATATAAGATAATATGAGAGTTAAGGGAAGAGAAAATAATTAGAAATTATTAGAAAAGGGGATTGATAAAGATTTCAAATGTGGCATAATGAACACTGAATTAAAAAACAAGCTTACCTTCAACCTTCAACTGAAAAGTAAAAGTGCACAGAGATATTTGCAACTCATAATATGTATTACTAAATACTAATTGTAAATCCCAAGTGTTTATATGGATTAGCGATCTATGATCTTTACTTTGGCTTTCTCCATTATCCTTATTTTTCTGCTATGAAAACAACCATAAACTTGATTTTACCTTTTTCTATTTTCTACTTTCTTTTTTAGTCATTTCGGATATCGAATATGTGCACATTAATAATTAATATATATGCCCGTTTTTTGGTTGATTGTGAATTGTGATGCCGTTGAAAGCAAAGACTGTGGAGTAAAAAAGTAAAAATGTTGTAATCCGGAATCCGTAACTTTTGTGTATCATTTGGTTTATTTGTTTGTTTTTACAGCCCTAGACCGTGGAACTTAAACACTAGACGAAGGCAGCCAAAGATAAAGGAGATCGGGTTGGGAAAGGAGTCGAGAGTCGAGTCGTTGGAAAGATGAATGGGAATGGCACGAGTCAGCCCATTTCCACTCTCCAGTCCTACCAGTTTCGAAAACCCCCTATGCCGACTGACCAAGAGAAAAAATTACTCGAGATGCACAGAGCCAGTCGAGCAAACGCAGGTACGAAATATCAACCATTGTACTAATATCTGTAGCATCTAATCTAATAATTAAAATGAATTTATGTACGAAAATACCAATTTACAATTTACCTCAAGCCCTCTTTCGAGACAAGAGATTCGACACTAGACACTAGACAATGGTATTAAAAACTATTTGTATAAGTATAAAAGAAGTAAAGAGAAAGTAGAAAAGGTGCAATGAAATATCAATGCAATCCAATCCAATGATGACTCTGCTATCTTTTCCCGTTCAATAGCAGTGGGACTCTTGAGACTTGAAAGAGTGGAGACAGCGGTTTTACCTTTTACCTTTTACCCAAAATACTATCCTTTTCACCCACATCATAATCCAATATAAAATATAGAATATCCCGCATACTGTGTGAAAGGTGTACTTGAGATTTGAGATCCATTCGTATTACTGTCAGAAATTTAAGGTTTTGGAGAGTGTAAAGAGAACTCTCGTCACTTTGTTTCAAATCCCTTTGGAGATTTCCTTTTGAATTTTGAATTGGAGGAGACAAGTGGTTCTCGCTGTGAAAATCCGATGAGAAAGATAAATCCTATTCTTGACACAACAGAGAACAAAGGAAAGAGAGGAGAGAAAAGTAGAGAGTTGACAAGTGTCCGTGATACAACCTGTACACTATAAATTGTACACTGTACACAAGCCTCGTCCTTCAAACGGCAAAGTACACCCTGATTACGCTTCAAAAGATGAAAGATAAAATAAAATTGATGGTGAATGGTGAATTTACGTCAGCTTATTGGATTTTGGATTTTAGATTTTGAATTCAAACATGCTACAATAAATTCCCTCTCCCACTATTATTATCATTATTATTTTTAATATTGTTATTACTTTACACTTTACATGTGATAAATGTAAAATGTCAAATGTACCATGTACTTTCGATTTCGATTTTGGTTGTCCATGTCCATGTCGAAAATCTTAAATTGTGTTATGGCTCCAACTTTTACTATGTACTTTTTACTTTATGGATTTTTTTAGGTATTTATGTGGCGGTGGTTCTGGCGGTGTATGTGGTCCTGTTGACGATCCTCCTGTGTCGCTATGCTCGACAGAGGAGGTTCACATTCGATGATATCGCGGGAGAGGAAGATGGACAGCCACATGGATTTCTAGGCTTAGTCATTCGGAAGTTGAGACGGGTGAAAGCCGTCTTGTGTCTGTGTTGTCGGGATGGGAATTCGTCAGGGAGTGGGAGTGGGAGTGGTGCTAATGAGGAGTATGCGGATGAAGGTGGTCAAGGAAATGTTGAGCTCACCCAGGGACTTACAGCTCATGTGTGATATGTACCTCGTATTTGTATTTGTATTCGTAATAATATGTCCAGTGTATATTTGTAAGATAAATAGGAAAGTTATATGACACATTTTAAGATTATATTTTAAATTATTATAAATCAACCATCTTTGTTCTTTATTACTCATTATACTCCTATATTTATGATTCTCTTATGGTGAATTAAATGGTAAATTCTACAAGTATTCTACGCCATCATAATAGGTACACAAGAAATATGAGTACAACTTACAAACTACAAACCTAAACTTATGTTTCATGTCTAATGATGTGCGGAGTGTGGAGTATGAAATATGGAATGTGGAAATGTATGTAAATTCTGTACCGTACTTTGTCAAGAACGTCTGTGAACTAAATGTAAGAAAATGTATGATAAATGCGGATTTCTATATCAAAATAATATTAAATATTATGTAACTCTAGACAGATAAATAGTAATGATAATGATGAATGATAAATATTAAGCGCATCTTCTTGTATCTTGTAAATATATAAAGTATAAAGTATAAAGGAGTACAAACCTCTTTCTCTTTTGTTAAGAAGAAGGAAATAAAGTAATAAAGTTCTATGTTTGTGTACATTATACATAATGTTGTATCATAATGTTGAACATTCAAATTGCCTTCAAATTGCTTTCATCTTTCATGTACTGTGTACTATGGTAAAAGTATCATTTTAGTCCATTTGACCTTAAAACAGCTTCACGAATCACAACTGGCAAAATGGCATAATGTGAAATGATGCGTTGGGCACTCTTGCTTATATTTTATATTATTTCATCTACTATCATTAGGTTTAAATAGATTTAAATAGACCATTTTACTTCCGCCGCCCACTCGAAATTTTAGATTTTAGATACACTTTATGCTTCATGCACATTATTTTGTTGTTGGGACTAGAAATTTTGATAAATTTAGATGATAATTTTAGATGAGTGAGGTTGCCATTTTCATTCCTCGTGGTTTTCGTTTTCATGTTTTATGAGCACTTAACCTCTTGACTCTTTTGAGCTTGGAGCTTTGAGTTGTGAACTTGACTGGGAAATGAGAAACCGTTTGATCCAGGATAATTAAATTCATTGGACATCCTCCCACTTGGAAATTTTGCAAGGGATTTTTGAACTTTGAACATTGAACATGAATGTAATTTTATTGATACTTGATACTCCATTTCGAGCCTCGAGATTTTCTGCGTACTTGTAAATTGTAAATGTATTTAATATTTTTCCCACAAGCAAAGAGCCCTTGAAAAGAGATCTGAACCCTGATGGATGCTTTATGCTTTTATTAAATTATTATGTACGGGAGGATGACAGAAATAAAATGAACAATGAACAATGAGAAACGAGAGAAAGGGGCCATGAAAAGGTTGTTCTTGTTTTTGTTTTCATATTATGCACTTAATTTGACTTTATTGTCTCTTAGGCATGACATGGGCAAATGGGTCCGAAAAAAAAGGAGGAGAGAGAAGGATATTTGAAGAACATCAACATCAAAAATTAAAAGTCAAATAACAATTCATTAGTTAGTCCTCACATCATGATTCATAATATTATAATAATAAATAATAATCATTTGAGTTTTGAGTACAGTGTACTTAATATAATATTATGCTATAGTTTAGTAAACAATTAATCAGTGACTTGATTCTTGAATCTTGAACCTTGAAACTTGAGACTTGATACTTAATGAGATTGAACTGAATCCGACTCCGACTCATGATAATAATAATAAAAGCGCATTCTGTACAATATACAATACATACAGTAAAAGTGCATGTATCTTCTACTTAAAATGAATAATATATCATGGATCATGAAGGAATAAAGTATATGGGGAAAATATAAAATCTTCACGGTACATTTTATCTCTCTTCTCTCCAGTCTATGTAGTATGTAGCTAGTCTAATCACAAGTGTATTTAGTACTTACATAATATATTTGTATTTGTATTTTGTATTACAGATTACAGAGATACTGCGTACTTTTTTTTTCTCCCCTGTTTTTTAACTAGTACCTACAATTTCTATATCAAAAATCTCGTACGAATTTGTAAACAGTAAACAAGTATAATAATAATATCTATTATATGGCATAGCTTTTTTTTTCTAGCTTACTTTACTTTATACTTTATATTTCGGCTTTCGGTCCAAAAAACATCTTCCCTGTTTGATTTAAGTAAGCACAGTAAATAGTAAACAGTAAACAGCAAGTAGCGGTTTGTCAATTTCTCATTCCCTTTTCTTCTACTTTCTAAATATAAAAGATTCGTGATGACAAATGACAAACGACAAACTTTCTCTATAATATATTAAATACATGGAAAATATAAGGAATAATAATAAAGATAAAAACGATAAGGGAGACTTTATATATTCGGAATTCGAAATTTTTGCGTTTTGGTCTCAATCTTCTACTTGATTCACGTATCTTAAATCTTAACATAATATATAATAATTAATAATAGTGTAGAATATATATATAAATTATAGATAACGACTAATTTTTTTTGACTGGACAGCTTTTCTTCTTTTGATTTCATCTTTCATCTCGTCTTGTCTACTCTTGTGATTTGTCAACCGTCAGCATTAAGTATTGAAAAGAATAATGATTTGTTATTTGTTTACAGTGGCGAAGAAGAATATTATTATGATATGTAATAAAAACATAAAATCTGGGGTACAAAAAAAAACTCTATATTAAATATTATGATACACTCAGAGTTTTCAGTTTTTTTTGGTTCACTCTCTTGAAAAATTTGTAGCACTCACATTTACACATTCATAACTAGTTCATATTTAGTTTTTCCTCCACTCTCACAGTTTTACTTTTTACACACAAAATTACACTACAACTTAAAAACAAGTTGATGCACTTACTCGAATTCGAATATTCAATAATCAATAATGATAACACCATCACAGTTTTTGTAGTTTGCTCAGCTTAAGTAGTGAACTAGCCGCCGAAGAAATTTCATGTAGAATGTAGAATGAGGAAAGGAAAGGGAGACTTGTTTAAAATTCTTGCACTGTTCCATTTTGTATTAAAGTCTCAACAAGATGACAACAACGAACAAGGAACAAGGAACAAAATAGAATCGTCGACGCACATAAAACACAAGTTGAAATGATGTAACGGAGCACGTGTGCATTTTACATTTTACATTTAGTACGTCGAACGTCGAACGCAGCACGACATTGATATTTAGTAGCCAAGTTCATTCCAGTCTCCAGACTCCAGACTTTCCTCATTTTCTTCCTTTCTTTCATCGCGAGGATGGATGCAGAATGTAGAACATGCATATAAAATATATCCTATATCATATATGCGAACAAACATCTCATTTGGTTTCTTCAATTCATTCAGTCAGTTCCAGTTGAAGTTGAGACTTGAGACTTGAGACACGCGATTCCAAATTCCAACTATTACACATCCACTCCAAATTTACATTGACACGAAGAGAGCAGAAGCTGAGCACTGAGCACATTACACATTACAGACGAAAGGGAAATTCCTTCTTCACTTTCTACTACTTCTTTTCTACTTGTTTCACTACTCCCGAGAGAGATCTTGTTCACGTGATTCAAAATTCAATCCACTTTGTTTTCCTTTTCCGATTCCGATTTCCATTCGTCCTCTTGCGTTTTTTTCCGTGTTTTTTCCCAGTCATCAGATTTCAGTAGCTTCGTCCTTCTCGATCTCGATCTCGGTCTCGTTCTCGCTCCCGCTCTCTCCCAGTATCTGACTCTAAATAGATTGGAGTTACATTGCTTGGCTTGAATTTTCTGTAAAAAGAAGAACAAAAAGAAAGAAAAGAGAATGAGAAGAATTCAAATAAATTCCACAATTCAACTTTCAAATCATATAAATACAAAATACAAATTATTCTACGCAGAAGGCAGTGGAAGGTTTCTTTTTGGGTTTTGGGTTATTACTCAAATTCAAATTCAAATCTAAATCTAAATCTAGAATGGATCTAGTGGGAGCAGGAGCTTTTTCCTCTCTTCATCATTTCTTCCGCATCTGCTCACTATTCACTACTCACTATTCACTATGCTCTGTACTTGCTTTGGATTCAGCTTTCAAATTTCTTGGGGGAAATGAAATGGAAATGTTATGATTAGAAAATGGGACAGGAAGGATGTTTTTGCGTTTTACGTCAACACAGTAAAAAAAAAGATAAGCCAAGGCTTCGACTCAAGCTCAAGCTCGTTCCAATGACATTGAATCTCTATCTTCTTCCAGAGTAATATTGTACGTAATACGTAATACAACATGTGCAACAAGCAAGGAACAAAGAATTGAACTCTATCTTCAATCTTCAACCTGCATACTGCATAATATAAACATCTTTTGTATACATGTACAAACTATAAACTACAAAGGCATCATCAAATTAACCTCGTTCTGGGGAAAAAGCGTGTGCAAAAAATAACTGCAAGTGTTTTTATGTTTTCTCCTTGCAAATTTTTACGGTGTTACGTACAATCTAATAGAAAAAAGTTTTCCTACTACATGGAAGAAAGTAAATTCAAATTACTATACTTGTCCACATATCTGATCTATATAAATACTAAATACTAAGAGGAAATGAATTGTAGTATATGGAGCAACTCAGTAGATTTCCATTTTCAATGTTTTTTTTATTTATCTGCCATCTGCGGACGCGGAGTTGATCTTTGAACATTGAACTCTTTTACACAATAAAGAATACAATTTTTGATCTACCATCTCTGTCTTCTTCATACATAATACGAAATACGAAATACACAGTCATATTATTCTTCGCATTGAGCAACAAAATAAAATATTCTTCATAGAGCCCAACTTTTGTATTACTTTGTTGTAGATTGTAGATGCAACTACGATAAAAAAATCAAAATATGCTGTGTATTTTTTATGAGCATCCCATGTGTTTCTAGTTGACCTTCTTCATATACTTTTGATCCTTTACTATGTTTTAAATTTAAATATTTCTGTGACGAATCCTGAACGGGAATAGGGAAGAAGATAAATCTCTGTCAATTATTAGAAAAGAGGAGGCAAGGAGTATTGTATATTCCATATTTCATAAGATGGATTCGTAATGTTTTAAAATATTTCTGTGTGCAGGGTTTTCCCTCCCAATGGGCCACTTATATTTTATATTTTATACAGTATATTGATTATTGATCATAAACTGATCCAGTTTGTGACAGTTTCTTGAATAAAAGAAAGAAATGAGGAAAAGAAGATGTAACGATTTATTACTGTCTTGGTTTGGATTTTTTCGACATGACTGGATTTTCCATACATGTACATTTGAAAAATATATCATCCTGTAATGTTGTGTATTTAGTATTTACTGCCTATTTCATCCTTCTATTTTCGATATATTTCACACCCCTCAAGGAAGTTGTATACTTAGAATTTAAACCTAATCCACTCCAAATTCTACAGAGTGTACAGTGTACAGTTCATAAAATATTTAAGACAAGACGTATAGAGTTTTTTTTAGAAAGGAAGAGTTTTGGAAGCTCAAAATAAACTCAAGTTACTTTCCGTTGAATCCTAAATAGCTTTCACATTGAATTATCCCAACGATAAATAAAAATAAAAAGAGAGATGTGGTAAAAGATGAAGGAACTTCTTATTTTTTAACTTACGAGTATGGCGAAGATGGGACTCCGACTACAAACACTGGATTCGACTTCCAATGAATTCTCCATAATCCTTTATGAAACCCACGAGCATCCAAATCCCAGATTTTAAAACACTGTAAGGTTAGAAGAAGAAACAAGAAAAAAGGTTAAAATTAAACATATTTTCCAAAAATTCAAGATTAACAGAGTTAATTCACATTTAACAAGCATTTGAATAATGATAAAAAAAACAAACAAGAGGAATGATAGTTTATATAAATTCTATTCTATATTATTTGAAATTTTGTTTCTCTTCATATTTATTTTCGACGTACCTTTGCTACTTGTAGCCATGTTTTATAATCCCTAGGATCGTCCATTTTAATAAAAAGAATATAAGAAGCACCATCCTGGAAAAGTTAAATAAAAACCACAATAAGTAAGTACTTTTCCCTTTTCATAACACAAAATATCATTAATTATTATTATCATAACAAATTTTAAAGTTCAAACCAATTTTTAAAATTATTCAATTTACAAAGAATTTTTTTATTCACCTTTGTAGAGGAAGGGAAGAAATTTTTCTCGCACGGCGATTTACTATGGTCGAGTACCGTAGCGGCTCGAAGAGATTTTTCTAATACCTTTTCATACTTGTCCTTCTTTAGGCTGCAAATAATAAAAGAAAACAAATTCACATTATTACAATAATAATTGGAAGTTACAATTCGTGCATACATACACAATAGACATAATCAAATCAAATCCCATCCTCGTGTGACATACGAGTTCAATATTGAATCAAAGCATAAATTGATTTACTCCTGACATAAAACGCCGGGCAAATATTATGTAAATAGCTCATACATTATGCATTACAAATTTCCATTTCGAATTTAAAAATCCTTCGTAACATTCTATTTCAACTTTTCACCTCGTTTCCAATTTCTATCGAGTAGCTTAGTATTTCATGTTTTGGTTATAAATTTTAATCATGGTATGAAATTTGAAATTATCATTTTTCTTCAGCCGCTAGACATAATAACAAATAACAAAAGCGGATTACTGGAGAAAGTCGCCATACATGTATTTCATATTTCATATCATATTTAATATAATTTTTAATGTCTCGAATCTCGAATGTCACAAATGGAGTCGTATAAATATTTTTCAGCTTCTTTAGTTAAATTGAAAATTGAAAGAAAACACCCAACATGAACCATGAAGAATGAACATTAACACACCTATCGAGATCGGTGAGGACAACACCAGGTAAAGTATTAAAAGATCGTTTTTTGAAGTAGACATCTTGAAAATAAGAGTTCATATTTAGACCCGAAGCACCAAAGTGATACGTTCTGGAGACATCTGGGATTATGCACTCACGTCCTTTCCTATAAAGACAAACAAAGAGTCCGCATGTAATTTCAATATTCTGTAGACTGTAGACAGAGGAAAATTATACTGTATACTCTAAATGTATATATTTTATATTATATCGATCCTTAGAATTGTATAAATTGCAAAAATCATTGTACAGTAATATAGAATGGATTTTATTTCTCTGTACCTCATTTCATTCAGACGCATCCACATATCCCAATCCCAGCCCTGCAATTACAATAAACAATAATTAATATTATTACCATTATTATTTCAAATTATCCTCAATCCTCAATACCCAATCCAAATGCTCCATTTAATATACACAAATAGTTTCTATTGTGTTGTACGTATATAAATTAACGAACGATCCAATATTCAATATAAATACTTGCAAATAACAGAGAGAGAAAATAATACTCATAGCTCATAGAAGATATAGAAGATAGAAAACAAAAAGAGAAAGGAGAATAGAATAAATTGAAGCTTCTCTCCCGTCGAGTTTTTCAAGGAGGAGGAGGAGGGAACGCGATGGAAATGAGGGAAGGTGGATCAAGCTAATGCGTTATAACTTATAACGAAATGACCACATTTTTGTATTTTGTTTATATACATAATATATACGTATTATACAGCTTGACAAACCTTCTCTGGAGTTGGCCATCTGTGTTCCAGCTCGTTTTTGTACAGAGATCTTTTGAGGATCCAGCCGAGTCCTGGAATATTCAAAGTGTTTAATAAATGTAATGATATTAGATTTTATATAAATAATTTATTGTCCGGAATTTGACATTATTTGACATTTACCTGGCATCGTCTCAACACGATACAATTGGCTGGGATTTGCACTGGTATGCTCGTAACCCTACAAACAAAAACAAGAAAGACAAAAAGAGAATAAATAAAAGGACCTGGTCAATATTGAATTTTCTCCAATCTATTTTCTATTTTCTATAGTTATTTCCTATTCATGGTTCCTTTTTCCTTTTTCATACTTAGTTTAGAGTTTAGTGTATTTTAGTATTTTTTATACAAACCTGATCATTCCATGCTGAAACACAATATAAACTTGGATCCTCCTCAAGTAGTCTCATAGTTTGACTGAAATAACTGCAAGTAAATAAAAAGATACAAATAATAGAAAATAGACCTTTTATTATTTATCTTTAGTATTCAATGTGAGTATTTCATATCCAGTCAAAGCAAATAAAGCATATTATCATTTATTTTTTGAACTTATTCGGTGCTCATTTTCCATAATATTTCCGTCTGGTTTTGATTTTGAAACTTTTGAATTTTGAATAAATACAAAATACAGAATGCATGTAAATAAACGGATGTCATATATTATGTGATATTCATAGAAAGAGAAAAAACTAATGGAGCATACAATATTTTCTTTCTTTTTTCCACTCTTCATTTAAATTTTTACATTCATGTAGTGGCTGTTGACTCTATGAACGGCAAACAGATGTCTGTATTTTGCATTTTCTCAAAACTTTGAATTCGGATTTCGGATTCTAATCTGCATTCATCCGAATCCGAATCCAAATACCAAATACATATATCCGGATCTGCATCTGCAGTCTACAGTCTATTAATAGTCAGAGTAATAACAGCAAAAAAGAAAAAAAAAACTTTTTCCTGCATTCCAAATAGCAAATAGCTACTCCACACTCTACACACACTGACTGTACAACTACAAACTACAAATGTCTATTCGTGTAAATAGTAAATATAAGTGATGCAAATCATGTACAGGAAATCTCCATTTTCAATGAGCACTAAATTGAACTTGTGTTGTATGTTATGTGTTGACGAATGTTCAGTGTCTTTTCATTTCATTTCATTTCATGTAAAGTCATTCATACGTGAAAAAGTCTGGGGAAACGTCCAAATCTTCTTCCACAATCACTGCATATTTTGCCTTTGGAAAAAGATTAAATGTGGCAGTCAGGGATGCTTTGTAGTGTTGAGAAATTCGAGCGTTCCTAACACCTAGCGGCGTATGCTGAATTCCACGCAGTCCTATAAAAAATTAAATATGTTAATTAGCATATTAAATTATTCAATTATTGAATTATTTTTTGGCATAAACTATAAAAGGTTTGTAGTTATCATCAACCTTGTTTTTATGCTTTTTAATTGTAATAATAATAATAAATTGTAATTTTAGCTTACCAAACAGCCGACTGACTGCCATAGGTTCTTCATAGTAACCATCAATAAAGACGGTCACCATTGATGGATTAGCTCCTTCCGCAGATAAGAGAGATCTTAGCATTCTATAGAAAATATAAGACATTTTAAAGATATTCCTTGAAATAAAATTATATGGATAAGAAATGACAGACTATAATTTAATGTAGAAAATAGAAATGTACTTAAATAACGTTCATAACTTGTAAATTGAATAATGTATACCTGAATAAATAATGGGGTCGATTACTTGCGATCACTATTACTGGCACATTAAATGTTGTATAGTTAAGAAGCTGTAATAGGTAGAAATTAGAAATAAAAACATGAAATTTTTACACATACATAAAAAATACATAAACCTAAAGTTATAAACGTTTGAGCATAAATTTATTTAAAGTCTAATATTAATAGTAGACTTACGGAAGAAGGAGGTTTAGTAAAATAGAGAGGAGCAGGATCCGTACAACTGCAGATGCTGCCATAGCCTTCAATATGATTGCAGAACTCTTTCCGCCGCTCATTGTCTTCAGCGTCTGGCCAACTACACTGACTCTCTATTGAACATTAGTCATAACAATAGAACACATTTAATTAGATACATTTGCATTTTTACATGACATTGTATTGTGTTTTGTTTTGTCCTGTGTTACACATGATCATAATGATATATAATTTGTATTGGTGTGGACTGTAGACCACCAATTATGATAAATTTATTTTTGGAAGTTGGAAGTGTACAAATAATTAATCTTGCTTTCTCTTTTGTTGTAAATTGTACACATGAATGTTGTAAGTTGTAATACTTGTAATTTGTAGTGTTATGTCTCACCTTCTAGAGATACGAGAGGAACTTGTACTTTTAGTGTGACTGGTGCTCCCCAGGCATGAAAATCTGAGCTCTTACTGTATTCCTCAGCAAGGGCTTTTGGAAGAACTTTGGTCGTATCAAAATTTTTCGTCGTCACCATGGCCTGTTGAATATTAAATATAAGGTATAAGTATAAAAAGAATAAACTCATCTTATTAAAATGTCTGTGGTAAAAAATTGATACATGTACAATGTACAATGTACATGATTTGAAAATTGAAAATTATTATGAAGAAAGTACAACTTACCCACATATCCCGCCATCCCAAATTCTTGGCTCTCTCTGAACCAAATCGAGCGAGCATTTCACGGGCATTACTTTTCATCTGGAACGTTCCTTCGTCCTAGTTTTTAAAAGTGAAATTGAAATACAAAAATACACACAACAGATTAATGTAATGATTATTAGATATAATATTAGACACATAAAAGATAAAAGATATGAAGAATGAATTGGCATACATGCAAAATTCATGTGCTCATAACTTTGGTGCAATATCAATTAGTATCATAATAAAACTCATACTTTGATGGCAAAGATGACGATCCGCCCATTGGCAATCATATTTAAAAAGAGGATCATGGCTTCATCCTCGTGAGGGGAATATGTATCAAATATCCTCTGAGCCATCACACTCCCAGTCGCTTGATTGAGGATAAGAACGTGAATCCCTCTGTTCTTACCCGGCTCCTTATCTTCTAAAATCTACAGTTTGATTTTTCATTCAAAAAGAAAGATTATAAATACTGATATTATGCATGGTATTTTAATTTTTAATACTCACTTTTTCTATTTTTTATTACAGTAATATGATTGTACATTCATTGCTCTTAAACTTGATGTTGATGATGATGACGATAATAATCATGATTAATGGAGTACTCCATACTCTATCCTCTACCTTGAAGAATTCATGCTTGCGTGGAGCATTATTTCCTTATAACATTAACAAGAAACGTATAGTTTTCCTTTTTCCTTTTCGTCTTTAGTTTTACGTTCCGCATCAAATCCTCAAGACACAAGACACAAGATTCAAGATTCAAAACTCTATACTCTAGACTTTAGAAGTGCAACGACTGTAAGCTGTAAGCAATCTCTACCACGTACAAAAAGGTATCTATACTCTATACTTGATTTTGATATTTGAATCTTGTATCTTGATTCCAGAGTTTGACGATACTTGATACTTGATATTCGTCACCCCATTATTTTTATTGTATATTATTACCATCATCAACATTCAACGTTCAACATGATCCTTCATAATAATTATTACACAACACACATCAAAAGCCACAAAGCCTGTCTTATTTTGGATGTTTGGGTTTTGTGGCTTATGAGGGAGTGGATGTGTGGTCGAAACAATTTAACATCTCCAAATAGGAACTTAACATGCAACATGCAATATGGAATGCTTCTCATATTCAATATGCATACTACAAACTACTACTTATTCTATGATAATAATAATGTTTCTTTTTACCGTGGTTCCATCCACATTGACCACCACCCTGGATTGACTTGACCAGACTTCCACATTTAATGATCGAGTACTAGGTAAATTTACATTAGGATTTACATTGGACTCGCCCACGAGGAGACGAGTCATTGGATTTTGATTAACATTATGACTATTTTTCCACCGGCCTTTCCACCATTGAGACTCCTCATCCCCAGCTGCTCACAATAAAATAAAATCAAACCAAACACAAAATCATCAGTATCATCACATTTCTTCTTTTTCTTCAAGGTTCATCAACCACAAAATACGAAATGTACGAAAATACAAAAATAATACAGATAATAATATGTACTTATAGTTTATGTTAAAAAAGAAGGAACTATGGAAAATCTCAACACTTGAACATTAAAAGCATCTTGAACTTTTACCATGAATACAAAAAAAAACTTCGTAGTCATCTTCCGATTCTGTATGCAGAATCAGAATATTGTATAAAGTATAAAATGATCACAATTCACAATGGATATAGATAATAATAGATCATGTAACATTAAAAGAGTGTTCAGTATTCAGTGTTCATAGATATTAGATTTTTAGAGGAGGAAAAAAAATAAGAAAAAAAACCTGAAAGCTCACCAGAAATGGAAAGAGCCGTGGGTAAAAACTGTGGATACTGTTGCTCTAATTTTAGTTGCTGATCCTTGAGCCGTCGGCCGGTTTCCACGATGAAGATCACATTAAGTGCAATGGTGATGAGGAGGATCAGGACAACGATAACCTTTGAGTGGGAGAGAGAATATAATAAATTTCCATTTTATTACATAATCCCATCATCTACATCATGTTCATCATCATCAGCGGAGTAATAATCAAGTTTTATTCTCCTTAATACTCTTATTACAGATATCTGTCATACATACAACCAATATTTTACATTCAAGATTCAAGATTCATTCAAGGTATAAAAGACGTCAGGGGGGAACTAAATCAGTTTTCATGTTTTACCTGGAGGACTTTTTTACAAAGCTTCCGTCTCGTATTCAAGCTCCGTGCAAAGTAGAATCTTCGGTGTGGTATAAAAAGTGTTGGCTGGAAGAGAGCAGCCTTGCTCTCCATTCTGCCGAGTTCGTGATCAGATCAGATCACGAGGAGGAGGAGGCGAGACAAAAGGAGGAGGATGGAGGAAAAGTATTAGTTGAGGACGGTGTTGATGATAATAATAATAATGACGGTGATGTTGCACAAAGTCCTTCCATAATTTTGAGGACTAAGTCTTCCACTTGTTCATATTTATTTACAATATGTAGACATTTTCGGTTCTTCTTCTTCTATTTCTTCTTCGTTTACTTTCGATTCTTCGTCTTCTTCTTTTTCTTTTGTTGTTTCGTACAAAATACGAAAGAAGATTTTGGTCTACTTCCTCTCCTCAAATTTTTAATTAACGATCCATTGTTTTGTTTCAACGTTCCTTCTTCTTATAGTATGTAGTAACGTCTTACAGTATTTTGAAGGAAATAACTAAAGAATAGAGGAAATAAAAAGGAAGAAGAGTGAAAAAGAGGGAAAAGAGGGAGAAGAGGAAGAGAAGGAAAAAGGAGTTGAAAATTCCCAGTTGTCTACTTCAGCTTGAACTTGAGCTTCAACTTCGACTTCCCTCCGGTGTCCTGTCGTCGTGATTCCAAAAACTCTGTCGTTTTTTTTCTCTTCGTATGGCGTATGGTGAGGTATGGTCTCTATGGTTTGGCTTGGCCTGCCCTGGTCTGGTCTGCTGTGCTCTGGATCTGGTATATCTTCTTCTTCTCCGTCTCTATATAATATATTGAGAAATAGTAAACAATAGAATAGAGAATCGATCCCATTTGAAACATAATATGATGATAGATCCATCAAACTACAACTACATTTTAGCTCCTTTCTCTCTCCAGCTTTGTCTTTCTGTCTATGTCTAAAGTCTCAACTCTCAACTCTCAACTCCCAACTGTCTGTCTCTCTTTCTCTATCTCAACCAAGTGAGAAAATCAATGCGTGGAACGTGGAGTGAAAATGAAAGAAGAGAACAGTTGAAACTTTTCAAAGAAATAAGAGCATGTAGTCTGTACCATGTACACACATTATATTTTATATTATATTATATTATACACTGTACACAGTACACAGAGTGAAAGACACAAGTAAAATATCCTACATCACACTGAGAACTGATGGTAACTCGTAACTCGTAGGTAGTGGAAGATGCGTTCAACTACATAAATACACGTCTATGTACTCTGTACATAAGATATTCTGTGCACTGCACTCGACACTCCACACTCGATGCTTGATGCTTCATGCTCGACACTGTAAACTGTAATGTGTAATATGTACAATGTACACACATCCCTGGATTTTGGATTTCCTCGCTCCGTCTGCTTCCTCTTTCTCCAACTCCAACTACAGCTCCAACTCTCACTCTGACTCCTGCTCTTTCTTTCTCTTCTCTCCTCATCATTTTCACTTGAAAAGCATGGAGCAGGAGAGGAGCAACATTTCACAGAAGCCTTTCACCCCTATCGAATATTTCCATAGCGGAAACTTGCCTAAACTTCTCTCCTTCCTCGTTCCAGCCAGTCAAAAGTAATCATGAGAGCTTTACTCGTCTCTCAACGCTCAACACTCATCTTTCTCTTCCTCTCTCTCACACTCTCTGTCTATGAACTAGGGAATGCCAATGCCAGGAATCGTCATCAATGAGAGTCACGCAGCCGTGTCGTCCTCATCATCATCATCATCCTCCTACTTCTCATGATGCATGCACCGAAAATATAAATATAAATATCAATACCGAATGCAGAATAGAGAATAGAGAATACTCTAGAGTTTAGACTTTAGACTTTAGAGCCTATTGTACATTGTACTTTGTATCTAATATCTATGTTACACTTTGTATCCACCAGCATGTTTCATAATAATGGAGCTGATAAAATTCATACACGACAATCCAATCCAGTCCAATGTAAGATAGGGTACAAATTGTACAAAGCAGATGAGAAGAAGAATTCTCAATCTATAGTATACTTTATTCTTTTACACTATCTGTAGTTTGATCTATTTGTGTCCGCATTTTGCATAATTTGTAATTTGTCTCTCTCCTGCTTCATTTCATTATCTGCTCGAATTATCTCAACATAATACAGATGTAAAGATCTAATCCACTATTTACTACCATGTAAAAAAACATTACATTTGAATTTTGAACACAACAAAAACATGCAGGGCCAGACAACAATAAGGTTTAACTCTTTGACCATCAAAAACTAAATCCAAGTCCAACTTGAGATTCTCATTAACAATCCCAATGATATAATATAAAATGTAATACAAAGAATGAATATAAAAGAAGATGAGAAATTTTGTCTAGTATTTACTAGAAATATCGAGTATCTAGTAATACTAATTATTAGCTTTATTACGGTTGTTGTGATGGAGGATTCGTGATTTCTCTCTATTACCTTTTTATTATTATTGGTTCATAATGAATACTGAACAATGAATCCGTTTTGTGAGTACATACATAATATAATATGATAATTTGTACTTTTCTTGTACACTCCGTTTTCTATATTTTTCCTAGATTCTAGACCATAGTTCAAAGGGATGGCAGAAAATAAAAATCCAATTTCAAATCTATAGTCAAATCTCGAAACTGTACACCAGCATAAAATACAAACCGTGAGTTTTGTAAATACATGAAAAAAGAACCAACGAGGAACAGAAAACATAAAAACAGAAAAGATGCGTAAAATTTGATACATTTGAAATTTGCATAGATTTGAACTGTGAACAAAGGGAATAAATCTACCGACTGTGTTTTGTGTACGGAAACATCCAGCTTACAGATTATACACAATATACAATATATCATACAAACTAGCCAGAGAACAGAGAACGAAGAATCAAGAATCAAAAGTTTCCTTCAAGAGTCAAGAGAGATGATTTTTTCTCAATTTTCTCTTTTATGGAGATTCTGTGAGATTTGGAGTTGGATTTGAATGCATTTTCTCACACATCTAATAAATTAAACTTGATGCATTATTCCTTGTTCATTATTCATTATTCGTTATTCGTCTCGTGTGTACATACTAAATACACACTCATCTTCTTTATTACTTCTTTAGTGTTCATTACTTATGCTCCCTAATAGACATTTGAAATGCAAGTTTCCCCCTGTGAGATGCACAAACACACAAACACACACACATGTAAAGTTTACAGTTCATCCCACTCTCACACACTACAGACTACCACTTGTAATTTAAACTTTAAATACTGCTGCTTACTCATATTATTATTATTATTATCATAATAATTTGATACAGTGATAGTGATGGTGGTGAAGATGGGAATAATATTATAGTATTACAAGAGATGTAATATTGTTGACTCTTAGTTCTTCTTAGTCTATTCGTGAACCAGTTTTTCAACTCAAATTAATTTCAAAAAACTTTTCCATCAAGTATTATTATTATTATTTTGTTGTATGCATTATGCATAAATGCGTGTGTAGTTTTTGTATAGTTTGTGCGTCTTTGGTTTTTGCATTTATTGCTGATGATATGTCATTGTCGCAGTTACAACCGTACTCTTACACTCTTACTCGTATTTGTTTACTTGGTTTGTCTATAGTATATATGTCTTTGTCGCTGTCGTCATTGTAAATTATACATGTAAAACAAGGATTGAAGAAGATATTTTATTACTCTTTACTCTTTACCTCAAAATTTCATTCATTTCTGTAAACATTTCACTTCGTACTCCGTACAAAACAGAGACCAGAGAACAGAAGATGTAAGAAAAGCCAAGTAATAATAATAATTTAGACGAGAAGAGGGAACGAAAGACGTGTGCCTGTCACTTTCGAATTTCAAATGTATAATCTCATTCCCAAAGTTTGGATCTTGGATCATTCACTCAGTCGTATAATATTATAATATTACATGCGAAATGCAATGAACATTAAACATTGAACAGCAGCAGCTTTACTACAAAATATACAATCTAACATTTAAGATCCTCGTGAGTTTATCTACGACACTATTCACAAAATTGCAACTAAAATCATAGCTCTCCGTTCTACATTCTCCATATTGTCTTTTATTATTGTTATTATTGTCTCAAGTCTGCAATTAAACTGAACCTAGTACTATTATTTCGTTTTTCGTTTCTAAAATTTAGAAAAGATATAAAACCTGTGTTTTTTTGAGACATGCGAGTTTCGTGTGATTGAGCGATGAGCAATCACAAATCACAATCACAATTTAGCATTGAGAATTGAGCATTGAGCAATAACAGAAACATAAAAGTTGGAAATGAGAGCTTTTCCACATGAAAATGAAACGAAGAAAGACGACAAGAGGACAAATGAAAAATATTTATGTGAAATTGTCTTTTTTATGGACAATGCAATGAGGAAAACGCACACTCATACTCAGGCTCAAGCTCATGTTTGCTCGAGATATTTATGCGTATGAACTAAATTCCATTTATTTTTTCATTTACTTTTTCATTTGGGCCATACGCCCCACGCCAAAGCCAAAGCCAAGAGAAAGAAAGAACGAACGAAAGAAGGAATGGCGAGGATTGTGATTGTGATGCTGATGATGATGATGAAGAAGAATAAAGAATAAAGGAAAGTGTTGAAAAATAAATGTGTGATATTTACACCATTTCAAGTACTATTGTTGTTATTATTATTATTATTACTAAAGCTACTGCTACTTTTTTTTTTCATTTTTCTGGACTATTTGAATCATGAATCCTTTTTCTTTCAAAACCCAAGTCATCTCAACTCTCAACTGAGCTCATATCTCACTCTTTAAGTATATCGTGAACATATAACATACAAGTATCCACTTTGCACGCATGTATATTCGTACATCTGAAATCTGAAGAGAACCCCAAAACGTAGACAAATAGCTCTGCTCACTTGACTTCCCTTGTTCGTTGTACATATTAGATATTAGATATTAACGGTGAGCACTAGTGAGTAGTGAGTAGTCGGTAGTATTTCATAAGAAAAAAAACCATTCATCTCAATTTGACTGTACGTAAAACTTGCACTATCGATTTATAAATGTCTGAAATGTCTACATTCTACATTGTACATTGTACATGCTCTGGGAGTAGTAAGTATTAACAAGTAACAAGTAAGTAATGTCAAATGTAGGTCTGTAAGAACAAGTCAAATTCATACAATAAAAATAGTCATGTAACATTATTTAAGGTTTTTGAAGACATAATCCTTGAGTCTTGAGTCTAGAATTGAGAGTCTTTAGTCTTCAGTCTCGCACATCGTGTGCAGTGTGCAGTACTCTCTAAGCTCTAAGGATTTTCATGTGTGTTTCATGATTCATGATTCATGTTGTTCCACACTTGCATTGTATTGTCACTATTATAATGACTGTAATGCATAAAATACGAGTGGAGAATAGATATTAGATATTGAATATGAAATATGAAATATCACATAGCATATAGTATTAATAACAAACAAGAGTAAGAATAGAATGGATAGAAACAAGAATAACAGCTCATATTTCAAACAATGGGATGTTTTATGTCAAAGAGTTTTGAGTTTTGAGACTTTGAGACTTTGACTTGGGTTAAAACTTTGTTTTGTTTGTTTATTATTATGTATTATGTATTATGCTCCTCTTAAATACTGTTCAAATCTCAATCCTCAAGTCTTCAAATCTTCAAGTCTCACACCCTACATCCATCTCACATCTCAGATATTTTGTATTTTGTACTTAATAATGTACACTGGTATAGTGTGCCAAATACCAAATACATTGCAAAATACTTATTATTATTATGTATTTTTTCTTTGAAAAGGCTTTAGTGAGTTAAAGCATGCGTGAAATTGTTTGGACACTGCTCACTGACAAGTGAGTCTGAGCTAAGCCCAAGTATTAAATCATTGACACAGTACATAGTTCATAGAAGATACAACATACAAGATATATGTAAGTGGTTCAGCTTTTCCTACCGACTAGGACAATCTACAATAATATACAATATCCCTGTGACACACACAACATAACATAACACAACATAAAATAACATAACATGAGCTAACACAACATTTATACTCGTATCTCATACTCGTACAGTCGTACAGTATAACATGGAGGAGACGGCATCATTAAATATTTCTATGGCTTTCTATGACTTCCTCCTCCTGCCTCTATTCGCATATTCCATATTATGCCTCCGTTTCTGTTTTTGTTCCTGTCTCCCACCCATTATTATCATTACTGCCATGATTTTTATGCCTTCGCACTCGCACTGTACAGTTTATAGTTTACACTGTATAAAGTATAAAGTATACAGTACAGTCAGTAGTGGTTTGAGTAGTACGGGTTGGTTGCTGGTTGCTGCTAGGCAAGTAGTAAAAACAGAAGAGAGGAGGAAAACAAAGGTAAAAATAGTACTTGAAGATCACAAAAAAAAATTATTATCCTCCGAGATACATAATATATTATGTCTGCGGTCTGTTTTCTGTTTTCTGTTTTCTGCTTACATCGTACATGGAATATTATTCACTGTACATTATACATAAACGCCCGTATGCACACAGTATTACACAGTACAGTTTACAGTGACAATTAAAGAAATAATACCAAGATATTACAATGCACAATAATAGTAATAATAATAATAATAGTAGAGGAACGCCGAAAGCCGAACGGCGAACGGCGGCATCGCCGGTGAATGCGTCGTACAAATACAAACATAAATACAAATACTAAGGAACAAAAGACAGATATTCCTATTATTACTATTTACTATTTACGTACTATATTTACTATCACTGATGCTGATGCCGTTCGGTGACTGCATTTGTATCTTTTTCTAATGTATAATGATCATCCGCTGATTCAGCAAAATTTACATTGTTCTCCTTTTAAACAGACGGATGATCGGCAGAGCAATAACATACAAGATGCTCAATGCTGAATACAAAGTACAAAACAGTTGAATAACACTCTCAGCTGGACTAAACGGAGTTTTCAATCTACTTAAAATAATTACGGATTACGGTTTGCGGACATTGCTCAAAGAACTATTAAGATGACTATTAACTATTACACGTTCAAAAATGTACATGTGATTTCATATTAATAGACTGTGTGACTCTGTAAATTGCACACACAATTTGTCTGGCTGTCTGTTGTGAGTTGTGTGTTGTGACTAGTGACTGCCTCACTTTGATTCATTTAAATATCAAATATCAATGTGCGGTGTGTAACATTAAAGGTACAAATTACAAATAACTATGTAATATGTACAATGTGCAATGTACAGATAGAAGCTGGGAAAAATTACCCATATGACTACACACCATTACCCCGGGAGTCAATTCACGACAAAGCTTGAAGCTATTCCTATTATGAGCTATAAAAGAGTCAAAGCAATTGGACGTGATTGCTCACGTCTAAAGTCCAAACCATTCATTTCATTTTGTTCTTTCTAATTCTTTGACTTTTTAGCATAAAAGAGGTAGTTTAAATTTTGAGTTTTGAATACTGTCTATATTGATTTCAGATTTTAATATGAACTCTGTAAAGCTTTTAACATTTAACATTTAACTATGTAATAATAATACTAGTACATTTAGTAATGATGATGATGATGTGTAATGTAGCATATTATGTGAGCAATTACTGGACTAGGAATTTGAAATGTGAAATGTGAAGAGTCCAGTTTTGCATAATACATAATACATAATCCTACGGTACAAAGTACAAAGTATGGACAATTAGTTGACTTATTACATGTTGTGACATTGCTCATTATCCTTTGTACTTTGTGGTTTGCAAAATCTACAATCTACCCATTCCGTTCCAACCGTTTATCATGCATCAGGTACACACAGTAATTTGCATACCACTACTGACAACTAACAGCCTAACAGCTAGCAATCTATCCCTCATCATTCATCATGAACCACACTGTAAACTGTACAATATACACTGAAAAGTATAGGCATAATTATGGATTATGTGAATGGACAATGGGCAAAATAGATATTAGAGAGCTTTTTACATTTTTAAACAAGAAAATACTATAATATGTTTTGCATTGCTCCTGAAGAAGTCCTCATTTTGGCTCATTTTGACAAAATTACAAACGGCAAGTGACCCCAAGAAAAACAATAGACAAGAGACAAGATGAATTGGAAAAATATGTACATGTACATGGACTGAAACATGACAAATAACAAATGACCAGATACTATGTAGTATGTAGTGTGTACTAGAGAGAATTTCCATCTGTATGTGTAGAGATTTATCGGGAAATTAAGATTTACTGCTCATGTTAATGATGATGATGATTATAATACAGAGATAAAGAGTGTGTCCAATTCACATTTTCACATGATACATTTAATATAAGCTGTGCAAATTACATGTATGTAGAATGTAGAATCTATATAAGTAGGAGCTTTAACTTGTGTATACCTTGTATCTTAGACTTTACATATACTGATATTGATATATTGCCCATTCCATTGCCATATGATTTGTGATTTGTGATACTTTTCAATTTTCCCCTACTAAATAAAAACAGTGTATAATATTCTAATAAGACTTGGCAGGAGCAATCAATACATGATACATGACAGAAGAGAAACGATCCACATAACATCAAATATCAAGTATAACATATACAATATGCAATGTACAATGTACAGCGCATACCACAATAATTCTCATATATATTATACATTATAGAGAAAAAACACAAGACCAAAAAGAAGGAGAAGAAGCAGTAGATGAAGAATGTTCAATAATTTGTAATAGCACACGGTCGCCCAGCATTTATTTCTCATTATATACTTATATGTGAAAATATCATGCCTACTCTTTCCACTTGTACTACTGATAAAGATGCAGGATTTTTCATTTTTCTCCTACCTCTTTATCATTTATAGAGAAAATGGCTTCAAGGTAAACGTGGCTTAGTTGGCTTGGCTTCGGCTTCGAATTTGGAGTTGGCTTGACTCTCAACTCTCAGCTCTCGGTCTCTGAGACTGAATTTGAATTTGAATCTGTTTTTGATTCTGATTCTGCTGCTGACTCTGGTTAATCTTTTGCCGTTTTGGTTTTTGGTTAGAATAACTGACAGGTGATTTGGATTTTTTGGATTTGAATTTGGTTTGGGTGCACCACCACACAGAAAACAGAAGACAGAAACTACTCACATCTCACATGTACAATATACACATAAACCTCTCAGTTATTTACCTATTCCCTATTCCCTATTCATGTTCATCCGCCTCATCATGTCTTTCTCCTGTTTCTCCCAGTTCAATATTCCTCAACTATTTTTTTATCATTTATTCCCACTTTTTTCTCCATATGAGAGATCTACTTCAACTTGAGAACTTGAGGTTGATCATCTTCATCATCACAAGTTGGTCGTGTTATTCTTCTACTTCTTCTCCTTCGTTACCAGTTACCAGTCATGAATCATGTATAGAGAAAATATGGAAAAAACACACATAACAAGAAAAAAAAAGTTTCTTGTGTCTTGTGTACGTTGTACGTGGATCTCTGTGCGTGTAATAGATACGAGATACTAGATAGATTCTCTCCCTAAAACATTTATCTATATCCACAATCCACAATCCAAAAACACACACTCACACACATGAAGATGAAGATGGAGACGACGGCTAAGACTGAGACTATAGATGTATAAAACATAAAACTGTTTACTGAATCCTGAATATGGTGAATGGTGAGTGACTAGTGTACATTGAACAGACAGCGGACTGACAGACAGATACACAAATGTTGTTTTATACTAAAGTGTTTAGAGTTTAGACTTTAGACTTTAGTGTGTAGTGTGTAGGGATTATGCATGAACAGTATTGAAAAAGGATGAAGAAGAGGGAGAAAAAACTTATTTTATTGCTACTAGAAAACTAGTCACACTACAAACTGCAAACTGATAAATACATAAATCCATGTCCATATTTCATAACACACACTACACACACTACACACTACATATCATATGTACTATAGGCTACAGAGTAAAACATGTCTTTTATAATAATAATAATCTATATCTATATTGTATATAGAAAATAAAATACAAAATACAGAAACGGATATTTTATACATTTTACATTTTGTACATGAGAGAGTAATATGCGATATAACGACAAGACAAGACAAGATAAGTTGTTGGTTGTTGATTCACTAGTTGGTTCATTCGGAACTGCACCGTACAGCACGTTTTCCCAATAATACCAAATACCTAATGCCAAATGCCAAAGAAAAAGGAGAAAAAGAAGAAGAGGTCAACCCACTCACAAGGTACAAAGTTGATGCTGGTCGCTTATTACTCAGCGCAGTGCCTGTCTTTTCCTGTATTTTTACGCGTCCAACAAGACATTCCAGACATCATTGTCGAAGCTTCCTAATCGTTAACTTTTTAGTTGGAGGATTCTCTCCTCTTTCTCTCTTTCTGTCTGTGAGTGTGTGTGTTGTGTGTAATATAAGTAACTGCAAACTAGCTGCGAGAAAAGGACGAGCATGTACATTGTACATATGCTATGCAAGAACTTGACATTCTCCTAACATTCTCCCTCGCTGTGCTCATTATTACCATTATTATTATTATTATTATTATTTACCATCTTGTTATGTCCTCTCAAATATGCGAAAAAAGCAGAATTTTCCGTATACCGTCCATGTACATTCTACATTCTACATACAAATTGCACATACAAAATACAGCGTGTATCTCGTATGTACTTTATACACTTATACTCTTTACTATTCACCTCCAAGCCTTGACCAAATGAACCTCACAATAATTTCCCAGTCACTCACACTCTCGTCATCAACTTTCAACTATCAACTATACGGCAGCTAGCAGCTACAGTTTAATAACACGGCAACAATAACAATAACAACAAACAGAGCAACAGAGCTAACTGCCACCATTTAAGAGGAGAAAAGAGATGAGGGAAAAACAATTTTACCATCACCATGATGATGATTAAAACTACTATTATTATTATTATGAGAGCGACAGCGGTGTAAAATGTCCAATACAACGGCGCTATTTTATGTAATATTAGTCGACTTGAACCTCAACCTAAACGTAAACCACGTTTTAAATTGTATACTATTTACTGTACTTAGTATTTACGCCTGTTTCAATTTATTGTACACTGAGAAAACTGTGAAAACTTCCCAAGAAATATCAATCTTGAATCCAATCTACAAATACAAATACAAAATACAACAACAGAGTAAAAGCAAAGGGTGAGCTAAAATCTCAAATCTAAAATGTGTCATCCCCCCTCTGTTTTTATTCAACCTCCATCCTCCTCAAGTAAAAAGCAGGGAAGATAAACTACACTATATAATATACAATATACAATCACAATCGTAATTACAATCAAAATGAGCTGCCGATATAATTTTCCCCCTTCCACATTCAACATTCTACATTCTAGAAAAAAAACTAAGCTACAATCTTTTCATTTTTTGCTGCTCAATTACTACTTATGACTTTATTACCCATCCGTTTAAACGCTCTATTATGAATTATGAATCTCGCTCGTTACTCGTTACCAGTGACCAGATACCAGCTACGAGCTCTACGAGATACGAGATACTAGCTACGAGTGACCAGTTTACCACGTAGTCATTACTTGTAGTTTGTACGTGGATGTGTAATGTACAATTTATAATTTACAATGTAAAATGCTATATAATTCCTGGTGATTGTCTATCGTCTACCTGTACAATGAACATTGTACAATACATACTTTACAATACAACTGACCACATTCGTTACTCTTGGAAAATGGTTCGCTCTCGGCGTATCCATATCCTCTTTTTCTTCTTCTTCCACTTGATAAATAATAATAAATAATAAATACCAGAGGAAAAACTCAATCCAAATCCAGTTTTTAGCAAACAATAGGAATTAAGAATGTTAATAAAGGGAAGGGAAAATGTGTCGGTAGTCGGTCGTCGGTGGTACATGTATAGAATGTAGTATTATAAAATAAAAGAATATGGACACATGACGTACAACACTGAACAAAATACAAAATATAACACAACACCACATCACACATTATTCAGTGTTCAGTGTTCAGGTAAAGTACAAAGTATAGTGACTAATCTCCCGTTATCCGCATGCCATGATTGACCACAACAGTGTGTAAAGGGAGGTGATGCACACTCACAACAGAAAAGGAACAAATAAACAGTGGAATTGGATTTGGAATTGGGATAAAGAGAAAAGGAGAGAAATACTTATATGTAGAGAGAAGAGAGCCTGGAGAAATCATAAAGGATAAAGGATGAATAAATGAACGGGATCCTTACTGATTGAGGAAGACACATCGTGCGCTCACTATTTAGATCGAACTTGTATGTACAATGTACATTGTACAAGTACAGCCTACATCCTACATGGTAAATTATACATCATACAATGTATGCGTACAAAGTACAAATATATTTCATACACGTAACTTTTCTTCTTCAACTAGTCAATAATAATGAGAGCAAGCCTCATTATTCTTTTTGTGTGGTGGGAAAAAGTTCGGAGATTATGCTCAAAGTCAAGTATCAAAGTATTATGTCTTTTGTGTCATACATTATGTACGCTGTGTGATGGATCAACATGATACATTATATATTATATTATATATGAAGCAGAAATGGTGGAATCAGAACAAGCAACACCTGCCTCATGCTTCCTCTCTTTGTGTATCCTCTGTAACAAGGATAATATACATAATAGATATAAAAATATACATAATTTTGACACTTTGAAAATCACGGTTTAATCATGCTAAAGAGCCATTCTATTGTATTTTTTCCAAGTATCAAGTATGCACACTGCACACATATAAGTGGAAAAGACGAGAGGACATGGCACAGTTTATGTTTATATTCTATATTCTATGTTATTCAATATTCAGTCTTCTTCCCGCCGTGAACGCCGAGCCGAGCCGAATGGAATGGAGTGAAGACGAGAGAGGAGAGAAGAGCCGATCAAAGGTGCCAACAAGTACTAATAATACAATGCAAACAACAATGAATCCACAAACAGGAACCTCTTTAGAACATTTCATAATCCCTTTGGAATTTTAATATACTACAGACTACAAACTATGTACAGTGTTCAATGTACACAACTATTTCAGGTTAACGCACAACATCAGTATGCATAATAAACGGATATTACAGTAACTATATCTGTAGTGTACATAATATGTAAAGTATGACAACCCTTTTTGATGTGAATTTCCTACATTTCTCGATTGGTCGTCCTGTCTGTTGTCTGTTCTATGATGTGTGTGTGGCATGCATGTATACTTTGTATAATAATATGGTGTTGTGTATAGCGGTTCTATTTCCTTTTCCATTTCCATTTTCCCTATTTACTATTTACCATGAAACCTGATTATTTTTATATCAAATAAATGGAAATATTATTATGTCAGGACCGAGTTACTATCTTTGGGTACAATTTAATACTGAACCTATAGTATAATATTCAAGTATTGTAAGATGGACTCCAAAGATATTTAGACAAAAAGCATGCGTATAGATTTAAACAGAACTATTTTTTTATCCTCGCTGTAGATTATAGATAGAAAGAACATAAAACACTGAGAGCTATGGACAAAATGTACAATGTACACAAATCCGTAGATAAAAATCTGCAGTATCTTCAATCTGCACTACATAGTGCAAACTATAAACATTACGTAAATAATCATCACTCATCATTGTTACCATTCCCACACACCACAACCAAAACACAGAACAAACATTGTACAAAAAGGCTACGAAAGGCCACCACCACAATCTTGAAACAATAGTGAAAATTTATAAATATGTTCAAAGTTCAGTGTTCAGTGCTCAGGTAAATAGTAAATAGTAAATAACGACAACAATAGAAAAAAACAATGAGTCCCATGTCCAATGAATGAATGAATGTCCCTCCTCTCATCTCACGTGCATTGACTTGAAATAATGTACATTGTGTATACTGTATACTGCCTTTTACAAACAAGTCAATGCAGTATTATAAATATTTCAGGCCTAAATAAGATTCACGTTGACTGACTAGTCCTAAAATAAATCGCCAAACGAGCTCAAAATGTAAGCTTGCGAGTAGCAGTAGTAGTAATAATAATAATAATAGGCTTGTGCATAATGTTTAGTGTGTAGTGTATAAAAACAAGAGAGATTGTATCTTTATAACTTTATAAATATAGGTTATAGGGTGATAATTCCACGTACCAAAGCCAATGGGTCCAAATCAAATCCCTGTCTAAAACCATATATTATTTGCATTAGTATTACACACTTTTATTGTATACGCACTATATTCTATATATTCTATTTACATGTTTGGTCCTCAAGCTTTCACTTACATACAGAAAATAGTTGTACATAATATTCTATTCTATCCAACTCCTACACCCTACACCCTGTACAGTATACACATAACAGTTAGAATTATCAATAAATTCCATTTTCCACTTGAGCCTGGTTTCATCAGTCCATTATTTTGCGAGTTGGCTGTCATTACTCACAATTAGAAATGGTTAAAGGGAACGAATCACATCCATATAATTCAATAGGCAATGGATACATAACACACTTGTACTTGTACATATAGTTGTGTACAGTGTGAATTGTTAAGTCAACTGTCAATAAAATGACCACTATATCTATATGTATAGCTACAGCAAAGAATTTCAAATTTCTATCTTTGTATTATGGATTTTGTGAATGGATACTTTGTATGACTATTTTTTATAATGCTTATATATTTCAAACTATATAAACATGAAAATCATACATACTTGAATTCTTACCTATTTTTAAATTTATGAGCATAGACAGAACAACCCAATTCAAGATTCAAGATTCTAGACTCTACATAGAGTCTCTGGACTCAAGATTCAATTTCCAAGCACGTACAATACAAAATTTATTTACAATTTATTATGCATTCTGCGTTATGTTACGCACATAAAATTAACAATTTCAGATGTGAGAGGAAAACACAGCAGGAGAAACCATTTGGAAGTGAATAAAAATCAAAATCAAAATCAAAACCAACCTGTACAAAGGTATTCCGTATTCCTTATTCCGCTATCAGTTGGGATTCGGATGAAGCAACAACTCACAGTTTATCATTTACAATAAACAACAACCCATATGAACAATCCACAATCCACAGGAACACATGATGAAAGAAACTGTAAAAATAAAAAAAAAATAAAAAGATAAAACCTCAGATTTTTACTCTTTTATATTTGTGTGTGAGTGTTTTGCTTTTGGTTTTTCTTGGACTTTTGTCTGTAGAATCCAATCTTAGTTATTTAGATGGAAGATTAAACCATGTGCTCATGTGCATTGCAATGCAATTTAATGCAATGTTATGGATATACATTATTCATTATGCACAGACTCAACACTCAAGATTCAATATATGTGCAATTTGTGCAATTTCATGTTTACATCAATCATGGTTTGTGGTATTTAACTAGTTGACTGTTTTTTAAAAGCATCAGAGAACCTAACCAGAGACAGAGCCGAAGTAAATAGTAAATAGGCAAAGAGACAAGAGAAACCCAGACTAAGAAGAAGAAGAAGAATAAAAGGAAAAAATAGAAAAGAACAGCCGACAAACTGTAAAATTTTTCATAGTTCATATACATATGCTAAACTAATGATAAACTAAAAGATAGCTTATTTTTGAAAAAGAAGCAAAGGAAAAACAAATCTGCTAAACATTCATTGTCCTTGTTCATATACAATATACAATATACAGCCAACTGGTAACAAGTAATACATAATGTGTAATGTTTTATGTAAATGTCAATGTTATTTTTGCCATTAGATTTAGAGATAGAGATTTGAGATGAGTTCATCATTCATAATAATACTGTGTAAAAAGTAAAAAGACCATCGACATACAACTTTTTATAAAAGTTTTATACAAATTACGTAATATGAATATATATGAATCCAGAAGCTCAACGCACTTTCTGTCTCTCGTCTCTCTCCTTTTCTGTTTCCTATCTCTCTCTCTTTTCCTCTAGTTCAACGTCCAATGTCCAATGTCTACATGTGAATTATCCTAAATCCTAAATGTCATAAATTCAAATTCAAATTCAAAAGAAGTCCAAAAAAAAACATTGAAAATTGTAACTCGTGTGAAAAAATCCAAGAAAAGTCATTTTTCACAATAGGAGACATATAAAATGTACATCGTACAGTGAAGATTGTACATGTGCACAGTACAAAATTGTCATAATCATAATCATAATCAAAATAATGATAATAAATAGGGCTCTGCTAAAAAAAAAGAAGAAAGAAGCTCGGCATGTATCTCTAATGAGTTGGTGGTGTGCAGAGTAAAAAACGCACGTTTAGAATCTAGAATCTAGATACATCCAACATCCAACGTCCACGGCTTCACTGTCAATCAAAGGAGACATGACAAGAAAAGAATAGAGACATTCAGCATTCATAACATTCATAACGTTCAAGCGTTCAAGCTATCCTGAAATGAATTGAATATAATTTCATACAGAATACAGAAAGAAAGAAAGAAAGGAAGGAAGAAAGAATAACATTATGAGCATGAGCTGAGCAAATACGTTCTTGTTCCTTGATTCTTGACAAATTTACAATTTACTCTTGTGCAAAAGTGTTTACATTTGTTTCTTGTTACTTGTTACTCCTACCCTCATCATTTCATACTTGATACTTCATACGAAGGAGGAACAGAACACAGAACCCTATTGAGGATTAAATTACTTTCTTCAGCATCATTTACTTTATATTATATTATTTTCCTCCTATCCTTCTTCTCCTTATTCCATATTATATTTTGTATTTTGTACTTTGTACAACTACGACTACAACTATGACGCTCACACATGACACATGAAACATGAAAAACCTTGTTAACTGCTACAACTGTGCTAACTGCTGGGCAAAAGGCACGTAAACTTGCTCATTTAACACATGAAAAGAATCAAAATTCAATATCAACTTCAGTGTACAGTGTACAGTGTATTTAAGCCAGACACACAAAATTCGCCTCTCTCTCTCTCTTTTTCTTTCTTTCACTTTGAACGATAAGCTGACTGTGACTCTGACTTTAGCAGAGTCTACAATCCACAGTCTAGAGTCTCAAGTGTAGAGAACAGAATACAGAGTATAGAGATTATTTCAATTAAAGGAGTGGCCCTAAAATGCAATATCTAACATGTTTCCATTTTCCATCCATCTATACTCTACAATCTACACATTACACATATTTCATATTGTACACTGTTGGATTTTAGAGTTAAAAGTAGAAAAAGAGAATTTTCGTATGTACATGAGAATACATTGAAAATATTATTTGAATATTCTTCTCGTTAATTGTACAT
>JABASP010000366.1:0-56440 GCA_019776565.1 Sminthurinus signatus
TTTCCTGTGTGACCAGTTGTGTGAGTGACGAGTTTCCCGTGTGACGAGTTTCCCGTGTGACGAGTTTCCCCGTGTGACCAGTTTCTCGTGTGACGAGTTTCCCCGTGTGACCAGTTGCAATGTGACCAGTTTCCACAAAATCCTAAAAGTGAATGCTTTTGTAGTAGACAAAGAGAGCAAGAACGAGAAAAGGGAAAAGGGGAAAGGTGAAAAAGGTACAAATAAAAAGTCTTATGCTCCTTACTTTTTCTTGACGGATATTACACATCAATGATATTAAAAGAAGAATAAATAAAAATAGATGCACAAATATAACAAACAAAATGAAAATCCAATATCATAAATCCTAAATATTTACAAGTAAATGGAAAGTCAACAGACGGCAGTTTCAACTACTCTTAACTTGTCTCGTGTACCTTTTCCGTATTTGTAATGTCTAAGTGTGTATTATTGAACACAATGCCTAGAAACTGTAGTCTGTAGATTGTAGATGCACTGCAATTCCAAGAAAAAAACGAGCGTAGTGGTGACGTTAATACTTAATACAGAGAATAGACATAAAGAGCAGTAGTATCTTTTTAGTATGTAAATGTAAAGGGGGAGATGGAAAAAGACAAGTGTGTAAAATTACCTACTTTTCCTTTTTCCTAAGAAATAAAATAAGTATCTCTCCGCATAATGCACGTACAACGTACACACATGGAGTAATTGAAGATCAATTTTACGGTAGTAAAGACAGTAGATCTGAAATCTACGAAATACGGGTACGGGGGAGAAGGAAGAACAACTGAAACCTAATGGGATTAGTGAGAGAAAGATGAAAGAGCAATGCAGTTTGTTGGTTTAGTTTGGTTTGAGTAGTTTTGCTAGAACTGTGAGACACAATCTCCAGGAAAATATCGTGCATAGTCTAAAAATAAACTGTTTAAATAAAAGTTCAGGGCCCTCTTTTTGTATTTTTGCACAAGTATCAAGTATCACGTTGCTCATATTTGAATATTTGAAACTTGCATCTTGAAAACTTGAATACTTGAGTGTATATAAGATCTACAATCTACAATCTACAACTGTGAGTTCATACATTCAAACATGTATAAATTAAAAAATGCATACATGTAAATAGTTCAGTTTATATAATGTAAATTAAAAGAATTAGCACACTTTTTAATCATTTAACTTGGAACTAGTTATCAGTAAAATAAAGCATAACCCAAGAACATTAATTCCTTTAATAATGATACATACGTTTTTTTTTCATTTTTTCTTTATGCTTCAAAATTTATTTCCATATTCAATCACTTGCATTTCTTATCATCTCATAACTTTTTTAGCATCACATTTCATAATTCATGCATGCAGATATTGCACAATGGAGTTTGCACAGGAAATAAGAGAAATAAAAATGACAGTTATGAATAAAGTAATCATATTTGTCTCATATTGCAATATCAGTTTATAATTCTAAATTCTTATGCAGCTGTCATTTTTAAACATGGTTCTTGGTTCTGAATCAACTAAAATTTCAAAATTATATAAATACTGATTAAAGGTTTAAATTTAGTTACTGATGTAACATGAAAATGGGACATTTAGTACAAATACAGATCTAAAAGAAGAAACTAAAGATGTTGGTCAAATTCATTGGAATTAATAATAAATATTAAATGCTCATCAAATCTAGCAAACAGTAAAACATTTATGCTTTTGCACAATATAATATATTGTCGAAAGATAATCATAATACAAATATATTATATTTGTATTATGATTATCTTTCGACTTTTGGATATGCAAGATGAGAGATACACACTGACGGTTGATGAAAACTACTGCACAATAAATACACAATCTACATTCTACAATTTACAATGCTCTGTTGTGTTCTACTTTCTACGGCCAAATTCAAATTAGAATCCAAACTTCAAACACCACAAAAAGGGAAATATTTAGAAAGGAGAAAGTAGAAAGAAGCCGACAATGTAAACAATCAAGGAAGATCAAGTAAATGCGTGGGAGAGAGAAAAGTTTCATTATTTCATATTAGTAATTACATACAATGGACAATATACATAGGTTGATTGTTACTGGTCATGGTGCATGCAAAAAGATGAGCTACGGATCTCGCTCAATATTTATGTCAGTACAAACTACAAACACGTTCAAAGTTAAAACAAAATACACAACTAAAATTTTATGAAAAGTCTAGAATCTAGAATCTAGAGGAAAAGGCATACAAATATACAAAAGAATTCTATCTACATCTTTAATCTATAAATTCTACTGCCTTGGGTTCACTAATAAGTAAACTAGGTGCATTTCTACATTTCTACACTGAAGGAATACATTACACACTAAATACACATCATTTATTAGTATTAAATTTTTGTTATTCTTATTCTTTTGTTTTTGGCATAGATAAAAGATCATACCGGACGTTGATGGGCCGGCCTAAAAGGCTCTTCCGTTGATGAATCAAAGACGCTGAGTTCAGAGGGATGCTCACACCTCCGATCATCCCCATATCTTTTTCCGGTGGACTGGAAATATTCAAAGTAAAGAAACAGAGTTCCAATTTACATTTAGTACTAGAATTACAGTGATGTGCAAAAAAATTGAAAGACATTCAAATATACATAATACATAAATATGAATATGTACATGAACACTTGGTATGTGACTTTGATTTGGCTTTGGCTTTGGTTTTGTCTTTAATAAATGTGTGGTTGTAAATGTAAACATAAACATAAACCTGCACCTTTTTTGTACAAATTTACAATAATTATTATGTTAGTTTGTATAGTAAAATACAGTACACTTTGTTGAATAAATATTTGGTAATTAGTAATTAGTTATTATCAATGATTAGAAAGGTATATTAAAAGTGTTACAAAAAACGATAAGATAACAGTAAACAGGATGTGGAAAACTTAGGAGCAGTTGTAATGAGCTTTTGCTTTATAATACAAATCAAAGTACGTCATTTTGAAGGTAATTTTTCTATCTCTAATTAATTTTCAATCTCCATAGATTAAACACAAAACATTTTCCGGAACTTTATAAAGTATTTAAATTCTACATACTGAAATTTTAATAATCACACAGTGTACATTTTACATCTTAAGAATTATGTTTACACGTGGTTTAATTTCTGAGATCCCTAAAACAGAAAAGTACTCGTACTTGAACGAGGATAAGAAAATCCCAGCTCTAAGCTTTGATATTCTTTTCTACAAGGCTAAAAGTTGAAAGTTGAAAGGTAAACGGTGATTTGTTTTATTTTATAGGCTATAAGCCCATTCAAAAGAACAATATTCCATCTATAATCTGTAATCTGTAATCCATAATCCATAATGATTCACATTATTCAAATATTGCCAATATTCCCACTACTTTCTTGTATCTGTAAATAACATGTGTGATGTACATACTTGAAAATGTTTATTTACATTCGTCAACATCCATCTGCACAAGATTTACTACCAATCCACTATTCACTATTGTACTGACGAGGTACAATCCAATATTTAATATTGAACGCTGAAGCTGAGATGAGATGGGATGGGAAGTGAAATACCCTGCCTCTGCTTTATTTCCTTGTCTTTTGTTGGACAAATAGAATACATATTGATGCTCTCAGTAAATATCCGTATCCGTTCTTTTGTACAGACTGTAGAATCCACTTTTGCACAACAACCCAGACGAAAACGATTGACGATAGATGATGAGAATCTCTGTAAAGACCTTTTCTTGTTTAGAGACTCAAGACTTGAGACTCGAGACTCGAACCATTCCAATAGCCAACAAATGAACCACATGGGACAAGATGAAAGTCTAATGTCTAATGTAAAAGTCATTTTTCTTCAACACGCCGAGAACCGAGAACCGAGATATACCGATATTCTTTTCACCAAGTCTGCATCTGTCTGCATAGTGATAGTGAACGGTGAACGGTGTATGTACAATGTACATCATACGCCTTTTACTTTGTTGCTATTCCTCCTGAGTCCGCACGTATAACATACAGTGAGCTTTTACATTTTGCATCCATTCCAACTTCCAACTGAACATTTGGTAAACTTAAAATGCTCAACTAGCTGAAAGTCACAAATGTGTATGTAGTATGTACGCCCTGTAATAAATCTCGGGCATTTCTCTATAAACTCTCAAGTATATTTATTTTCTACATATGTAGGTACATTATACATTGTATAGTATATTTCTGTTTTGACTTTGCAAAGTGAAGAGTGTAAATGGTAAACTGTAAATAAAGCAAGTGTAGAAGGAAAAATGACTTGAATGGCAAATGTTTTAAACAGAGCCGTATGTATAGATATCTTTTCATTCACATTTTATTTTACTTTACTGTACATTACACTTGACTTGACATTTTAAAAAGTGTTTTGAGTTTATTTCATATCTTTCATATCTTTCATTTGTCACTAATTAGTAAGTAGTCGCTTTATGCATTCTTCACTCTTCTTTTTCTTTCTTCAAGTGCTCTTCATTTCCAAAACTCATCATTTACTTTATTTAAGAAGATACAATTAGGATAACTTCTTTGGAACCGGAACTAGAACTGAAACTAGAACTAGAATCGGAGTTCACATGAAATTTGTGGTAACAATTACCAAGAATTACTAGGAATTACGAAGCAATTGATACGTGAAGAAAACAAGGAAATGGAGACGTGAATTTGTGTTGTTTTCACATTCCAAACTTTGAAAATGTCCTCTTCATCACTCTAGACTCTAGACTCTAGATTCTAGATTCTAGATTCTAGACTCTGGGCTGTAACAGCTTATTTTGTTTGTCTCTTGAATTTACCATAGCATGTACCATTTCATATTGTTGGTTACTTTGGGCAAATCCAAAGCCAAAAGTTGTGTCGTTTGTAGTTTGTATAGTTTGTAAGACATGAAGAGGAAAGTTGAATCACGGTGATAACCACATTAAATTTCTGGAATTGCCAAACAAAACTAGGGTATAATGTGTAATGGTGTAATGGTGTAATGGTGATGGTACAGGATCGTCATTTCAAGTCTTTATCGACGTGTTTTTCCTCTACATTTCACATACTTTTACACACATAACTGTGCATTGTACATTGTGGATGATTTTAAATGTACACTCGCTCTTAGTTCTCAGCTCTCAGCTCTCAGTTGCACGTGTACCATTTGATGTCTTGTAAAAACTTGAGACACTTGAGATACTTGAGTTTAAATTGCCCAAATCTGTGTATGATGCATATTGGGACAGAAATAGAGACATTAAACCTCGAGACTCAAGACAAACGTCTGTAAACTCTCAACTCCAAACTGTACATTGTACACTGTACATTGTACATGGAAGATGGAACACACTTTAAGAATCCTCTTGTTACTCTTTTTATTCTCTTCAATCTACAGCAGCTCACAAGTACGGGGTTCTCTCTTTTCTCTTTTATATACTCAAGAGGAACTTTAAAATGTCTCTGTCTCAAGTCTCAAGTGCACAACAAGAAACAACCAAGTCTGTACAAGTCTGTCCTATAAGTAAATATGTACAATGTACAGTAGCATCATCATCCAAATCCGGATCCGGATTCGGATTCAGATCCACGAAGAAAAAGAAAAAGAGACAGAAAAACAACCAACATTTTGGGACTTGAGAATAGACAAATCTCTATTCTTTTTTAAATGAGTACAATTCCTAGTAGTGGTTTGCTCCACCGTCTCTTAGCTCTTAGGTTTTAGATATCTCTCCCTTGTTTTATGTGGCAGAAACAGGAGTATCCAGATTATTCTTGGGCAATAAACATGATATTAGTACAAGGTACAATTACGCCAACGACAATGACAATGACAACTGCCCGAACAACGACGAAGAAAAAAAAGCTAGAACTAGAACTAGAACTAGAACCAGAACCAGATAAAAACAAGATTCACCGTTCACCGTTCATCCTCCTAATACAATTTCATCATCAGAATTCTCCTTAATATCCTGCAAGATGTAATGTTTGTATGTAGTTTCCTCATATTCTTTATGTTTGTAGTTAGTGCATCTCCACCACAGCTTACAACTTACAACAGACAACAGGCTTTATTTTGGAATGATGCAAAAATACTTACATAGGAACTATGCACATCCAGATCTTTCTCATTCTTTTGAAACTTGAAACGTTGAAAAAAATTAAATTAAACTCATCATATTCATAAAGAAGTAGACGTAGATGTAGATGTAGATTTGTAATCATTTCAAGAGAGAGAAGGAACCAGAGACAAGAGACAAGAGACAGCATCAACATGAAAAAAGGAAGAAGTAAATGAGCTTGTTTCAGACTTGAGACAAATGGATGATATTTGTATAATATACATTTGTATGTAAAGCTCACTTATGTACTTATGTATGCTCCTTTTCTTAAAAAATTATTAATTTCATCCTGTATACTTGTGACAGCCTAACAGTAAAACCTCTACTGAATTTTCATACCATATTTACTGTCATAGAAAATAATGATTATGCTAGAAACTAGAAGTAGCATGAGAAAAAGAAAGTAGATTTGTATTTGGTTTACACAGTTTTATGAAATGCGAGCTTATGTGTGATGGAGAATGTTAAATTCAAGAAATTAGAAATATTATGGTCCCAAATAAAAATAAAATAAAATGTTGAGACTTTCTTCTCTTTCTTTCTTTCCCCAGTAATGTTATTAAATTACTACTATTTTTCATGTCTGACGCCTAAAAACCCACAACTTTGTATGTATGCTATTTAATAACAAAAGGTGGTGCAATTTACAATTTAATGTATAAAATTGAATGAATATTATTGAAAAAGAAGAATAAATGGTAAAGAAAAAAGATTGACCCAAAATCGAGTTGAATTAAAGGTTGACATTTTATGAAGACTGAAGAGTTTATCATGATGATGATGAGACAAGAGAAAAGGATGAGTAAAATTGAGAATGAAGAAGAGAAAGCAAATTTGCCAAGAATAAAGAAAAATGTTGGGGAAAGAAGTGATGAGAGGATGGATTTGTACAATTGCTTTGGCTCACTGAAATGAATGACTGGGTGGATGAATGGATGGATGGATGGTAAAAATTAATGCACATTGAGTCGAATTGATGTTTTTTCCTAGCTTTTTTCGGTGTTTGGATACTGAATATTGGAATATTCGTTTATTCGTTTATTCAGTTACTCGGTTATTTGGTGTTGGTTGTTGGGGTGTGTGAATCAAAGTGGATTTTGAAATGGATCAAGAAAAGGAGGAAAGGTCATGAGTTTCACTTTAAAGGATTCATCTTTCAAGTTTTTCTCACCAGCCAAAAAAGCACACCATCTTCAATAACAATACCAAGTACCAGAGAAAGAAAGTAAGAAGTATAAGAGCATCAAGAGCCAACAGTCAACAGCTTTTGCTTTTATGAGGAGGACGTGACAAACTTTTTTCCTCCGTAAAGAATAAAATTGAAACTCTGTTCACTGTTCAAGCGGAAAGAAATTCATTGGTGGCTTTTTCTATAACTCTCTCCTCCTGCTATTGTATAATATTACTTTCTCTTTTCTTTTCTTTTTATTTCTGGTTCTTGGCTCTCGCCTTTCCCTTTACTTTCGTCTTTTCAGTTTTCATACCTTTTCCTTTTCTCTCTTTTTTTTTGTTCCCGTCCTTTACATTTTATGTGTAAAAATGATTCAATGACTCAAAAGCTAAAGCTAGTAAGCTCAGCTCAGCTCAGCTCACTTGAGTTGAGTGTAGAAAGTAGAACGTTCAGTGCAGCTGAGTTGACTTGAATTGAATTGAGTGGCGATGAAATGTTTGGTATTTGGTATTTGGTGTTTGGCGTTTGGTGCTACAGGTACAAGAGAAAAGAGGAAAAGAGGGAAGAATTCATATTCATTGAAAGGAATCAACCTTTTCCATTCCACATCCTGCACATTTTTCAATATGGATAAATCCAAAGCCAAATTTAACTCTGAAATTGTCAAGGCAACTTGCTCCTCTCATTTCTCTCTCTTCTTTCTCTTCCTCTTTCTTTTCAAAATTCAAAGGAAGGAAGAGGAGGAAAAGTTTTGATATGAAACTTACTCTGTTGACCCACTAGACCGATTATACGGTATACGATGTACGATATACTCTCTCCAATTTTTCACACTGCACTCTCGCTACATTCTAAAGTCTACTGTACACTTTACATTGTAAATTGTCAACAGTGCAAATGGCAGACTCTCAATTCTCAATTCTCAATTCACAATTCACAATTTTCTATCCTCAATTCGTGGTACTCAATCCTAATGAAATTCCTTGGACAAATCTTTTACAACTCCCAAATTATTCGCCACACTGAACAATTTCTTTGATTTCAACTTTATCCTTTTCCTCCTGTTTTCTTTGAACTTCAAGTCCAGAGAGTGAATTCGACATCGACATTGACAAGTGATTTCATCATGTGGGTTCTTGACTCTCGATTTGTTACAATTCTAACAAAATCCTTTATCTAATTTTTCTCGCTTGACTTCTCTTGACTTGATACACCATTTTGAGGCTCATGTTGAGATGTATGTTGATTTTTCTTTTTTCGTACTTTTTCACCTTTACTCAAAAGACTCGATACTCGAGATTCAAGCCTCAAAAAACAAATCCTTAAAATTTTGATAAAATGAAATGGCCTGTACTTTGCGAAATAAATCTGGAATCTGGATTTTTCAGGAATTGAGACCAATGACGAATCAAATACCAAATTCCGGGGTTTATCTTTTGGATGAAATAAAATGAAGATAAAGATGAAACCCTTTTATTATAATAATAGTTGATAGTAAAATCGGAGTTGTTCAAGTAGAAAGTTAAAGAATGTGCAAATTCCAAAGTTATATCTTTTACATTTTACAACAATGTCAAACGTCGATTATTAAAGTCAATTTAGCTAAAGTAATAAAATGTAACATGTTCAATACTTTTTTTGATATCTTTTCTTTGTCCATCTTTCTTTACCAATTTCAGTACAAAATTCCATCTTGCAAAATGTCAAGAACTGTGATTCTTTTTTTCTATTTTCACTGAAATGAACCTAAAAGAAGAAGTAAAGATGGATTCGCACGTATTTTTTAACATTTTCCACAACAACCGGCCATATGTCATATAAACACATGAATAATTTTAAATCAAAGGAATACATGAAACTACTGCATTAAAATGTGCAAATTTCAAAATTATACAGTTTTATGTCTTATTTATAGGATAGCGCGTCGTCTGTTGTTTTTCGTTTTCGCTATCGTATTTTGTGATAGGAACAATAATAAACTAGACATAGGAAAGTTTGGAGGTCCAGTCAGTTTCGTTTAGCTCATTATATCAAGTAGCCTGTAGTTTATGTAAACCTTTTTGACTTTTCCTTTGAACTCGGTGTCAGGAGAATATATTATGTATATTTTCTCGTGTACTGTGTAGTGTGAAAGGTTGAGAGCTGAGAGTTGAGAGTGAGGAATTTATAGTGTACGGATGCAAACAGGATCTAGATTCTAGATTCTAGAATCTAGATGAAGATTTAGTGTTGGTGTTGGTGTTGGTGGAGGTATCTGAACTAGTGTAGCTCTACTGTGTACCGTGTACTGTATACTGCTGTCGTTTGTCGCTTCTCGTTACTGTCCGAATCTTGAAAAATAAACTGAATTAATCTGTTCTAGTTTCTAGCACGTGTCCTCGATCCTCTCTGTTTTATCTACAATCTACAATACAAAACGTAATAGGATAAAAAGCACAGTGCATTGTACATTTTGTAGCGCACACATCCTCAAAATTTAAAGATAAATTTTATGCACTGATTTACAATGGAGAAGAACTGAAAGCAAGAGCACGATCCTTCGTAAAGTTCAACCTCCACAATTTATGTAATAGTTAACTGATAAAATTGTAGTAAATGTAGTTAAAAGGTCATTTAAAAATATAGCTAGTATTTTGAAAAAATTGTGGAGAAGAATAGGAAATAAGTATCGATTTTGCACAGTAAAATATTATGTATGTACAATGTACAATGCACGTCTTAAACGTCTAAAAAACATGGTGTCATTCACAATACAAAATACAAAATATGGAGCATCGTATCTTGTTTTGTATTTTGTTGTGTGTGGTCAATGTTACACGGAAAGTTGCGTACTGTCTACTGTCCCTGGGGAAAAGGAAGGAAATGGTCCATAAAAATATGTTTGAAATACCATTTACTATTTACCGTTTACGTAGGTGAACCTTGCTATAAAATAGTCATGTGAACACTGGACATCGACATTGATATGATATGTCGTATATTTTCCAGCTCTAGTTTCAGTTCCTCCCTCCAGTCACAACTCCTTCTCATGCTCGTATACCGAAACACATAGCATGTATGTTGTATTTTGTACACATAAAATACAAAATACACTGTGCAAATATTAGACTTGTTCACGACTCTTTCGCTTGATAGTCTCTGCTCGTAGCCTGTTTCAATTACAACGAGGATCATCATGCTATGTGATCTCCTTCACTCTGTCTGTACACCGTACATTGTACATTGGTTTGTAGGTATTGCTAAAGCCTGAAGCCTTGAAGCTCCACGTGAGAATTTCCTTTCCAGTTGCAAACTACAAAACTACAAGGTTCAACCATCATGAGGATCGGGTGACAGGAAAAAGAAACATGAGCAGAAAACTCACCATTTAATTCCCACTGTCTCATGTCTAGATTCTAGATTCTAGGCAGTAGCTAATTACTCGCTACCTTATATCTTACACTTATAATGTATAATGTCTAATGATACGTATTCCACGGAAAGAATCCAATTTCGATTTCCGTTTCCATGTCACCCTATAAACTCTGATAACATTGATATTGATACTGATATTGATAGTGCTGTAGATTCCAGTTTCAATTTTATAGAGTCATTTAGCACATCAAATACAAGAATGGGGACAACCCGAATAGTACAATGACACTTGTGAAATTCAACCTCGTGTTAAAAAATATTACAATTACAATAATTAATAAAAACCCCAGTAAACTTTGAAAATGCTTGAAATATAAATTTGCAATTATTAAACCTATAATAATTATTAATAATAATTATTGCTAATATTATGAAAATTGCATCAATTTTTTTGACATAATTTAGCATTTTCTCCTGCAATTTTACAAAAAATAGGTCAAATTTTTGAAATATTTTCAATCTACGTGTAAAAGGTATAATGTACATCATGTATTATATTGTATGTGCAGATCCTGTGCATACACTTGGATATAAAATCTGAGTAGAAATCTTTTAGTTTTATGTTCATTTTTGTGTATGAGTTTTGTTTACAACTTTGTTACACTTTACCCTTTTCTCTTTACTCTTTAGTACGGAGAAACTACCAAGAAACGTTGACAGCTGACAAAGACATATTATGTAAACACATGACGACATCAAAGTTCTACTACCTATAATATACTATATACTATATATACTGTGGTATACAATGTATAATAGAATATACTTTGTCTTGATACTAGGGAGAAACACAACAGGAAATCTTGTAATATTTCAAGCATTTTGTACATTTTCTTATCACAGTCATAATACATAATACATAATACCGATAATTTGTAGATAGATAGATAGCTATCTTTTGCTCTGGTTTTAGTACTCGTTCCATTAAAAAGTTGATAGTCAAGTAGTTTAAAAGTAAGTACATGTACACTTGTAGCATGTAAGTCATGACAAAATATTCTTCAAGTATATGTGAACTATGAACTTGTCTCCATGTTCCACGTTCCATTTGACATGGGAAATAAACGACAAAAAAAGGAAGTGGAGTTTGTTTCATTTCAAGAGAGATGAATTATGAGGTTCAATTCTACAGTATACAGTTTACATGTGTACATATTATATTCATATTATAGTGAAATTCTACTACTATGACTATAGATACTAGAACTAGTGACTTGTGAATGGTGAGTTGTGAGTTGTGAGTGCATGTGTGTTAGTGTACAGTGTACATTCATCTACTAGTAGTAAATAGTATCATTATCATAATCATAATCATACGTGTGTCACTAACTAAAGAGTGTTGAATAAATAGTTTAGAGGTAGTACTAAAAAGAATATCAAATACCAAATACCGTTAATAAATACAATACAATAGTAAATAGTAAATACTATGTGATAAGTATTAAGTATAAGATAAAAGATAAAAGACAGAGATGAGAAGAAGAGTATGAAGAAAGTGGGATTAACACAGCGTGAGTAAATATATCAACCTCAGATGCATCTTTTGTTCATGATCCAATTAAACTAACCTAAAGTAAAATAAGTACATAAGTAAAAATAAAGTAAAGTAGTGGACACATTTTATTTACATAGTATTTTATATTAAATTCCACCGTCCTTTTATAAGGGCAGTAGTTTCTTTATATTTTATATGCGTGTATAGTGTATATGTACTTTACAAGTACTGACGGAATGAAATGGACTGTAAATGGAATGCGACACAATACACAATACAGGAGACAAACAAATGACAATTAATTACCATTCCGGATCTGGATCGCCTTCACTCATGGTGTAGAGAGAAAGAAGCTGCAGCTTCCTTCCGTCCTCTTCTCACCCTTCCTCTCCCTCTTCTTCTTTTCCTTCTTGAGCTTGAGCTTACAGTAATTCGCCAGTGTCACTCAAAGACACGAACTAGAACTAGATCTAGAACTAGAACCAGCTCACAGAACAACAAGATATATTTGGATATACATATATATAAATGCACATAGAAAACTCCACTTCACTCTTATTCACTTATTTACTCCACTTGTGTTTCCTTTCTTATCCTTTATTTTCCTTTCTTTTTTGTAGCCGCACTAGGAGGTATTTATTGGCAACTGTGTGCCACTATGTCAAATTGTGCTGGTCAAACTCAAACTCAAACTCAAACTCAAACTCAAACTCCGACTCTCGTAGAGCCAGAGAATAAGAATAAGAAAAATAGACACATTCTCTCATTCACTCACTCCCGTTTACCACAACTGCTACTTATTTGCAGATTTATATTGGTACGGTATAAAGCTTTAGCTTTAGATTTGGATGAACTCGTACATGTATGATGCACGTGTGCTTGTACTTGTATTTGTTCGTGCACTGATACTCAAAGATCCGTATACATGTAAAAGCTATGACGTTGCTTTGATTTTTGCTAGTTATCCACTACAGACTCTACTTGACTTCCGCCAACACTGTTGCTTCCCCCGTGTTTGTATTACCCACGTCCTTCTTCTTCTTCCTTGCCGTGCGTTCAACTGCTTTTCTTCTCCGTTTCTTGGTATCGTCCTCATAAAACTCAAGACTCAAAACTCAAACTCAAACTCAAACTTTGAACTGAAAATAACTTTTTCCTACTTTTATACTTTTGTGCATGTACTTTTTTTTTAATTTTCCGGTTTTTTTTTCAAGTAACTTTTTCTCCTGCTTCTCGCTGCTCTTTGTTTTGCAATCGATGGTCTTGAGTCTCTAGTCTCAAGTCTCAATTCTCAATTCTCAAGTTTGAAACTAGAAGCAAGGAAATTTAAACACGCAAAAAGTCATAGTCTTTCTGTTATACGAAAAACGGAAAAGTGGAGTGTGTACATTATAAATTGTAATTTTCTGCACACGAGCTCATTTTTAATGTGGAGCCTCTCGAATGTAAATGAGGAGGTTTTACATTGTCCAGATACATAATAGAAGAAGGTAAAGGTAAAAGTGGATAGACTTTTTTTTAGTATGTTCAACAAACTTTTCTCATTACATCACATTACATTATCATCGTCTCTCTTTTTTAATCCAATCACTTTTAAAGTGTGTACGTGTGTGTTTTATCTTTTATCTACTCAATGTAACTTGTAACTTGACTTTTTAATTTTTCTTTTTTTACTTTTTACTTTTCACATTATATTCGATTCTTTCATTTATGACCAAAATCAAATTACTCAAACTTTGAATACGAATTTGAATTTAAACCTTCACATTAACTGTATTGATAATTTAATTGATAATTTTCTTAAAGAGGCACTAAACGTATTATTATTATTATTATGATACTTTATATTGATGTTTTATATTAGTTATATATTTTCACTTCACTCTTCACTCTTTATTTATGATACGTAATATTGATATTAAAACTGACGTGGATTCAATTGTTTTCATTGTGCCATTTCGATGATTTCGCCGAGTGCTCATTTTGAATTTTGAAAAAGTTCAAACAATTCTCAGAACCAACTTCAACTCATAACAAAACTGTACAACTGTTTATCAAAAAGTCAAGAGTCAAGACGAAGAAAATATCGTACTCGTAAGAGTTCACTTTCAACCCCACCTCAATTTTGACTCTGGTTTCATGTTTCTCAATTTATTGTGGGGATTTGGGGATTGAGCAAAAAATAATACACAGACCAGCTTGTGCTCTTTTTCTTCTTCTTTCCAGACGTAGATAATTTGAACAAATTTCCCATCTTGTTAAAAAGACAATTAACAATGGAATAGAGAAATGAGATACTTCAGATGTTGCCTTGAATCACAAAGAATCTAGAATCTAGACTCACAAATCCCACATTGTCTTTGTCTTTTTACAACAACTAAATTGATTTACATAATTTCCAATTTACGTTGTCACAAGTCACAAAGGCCGAATTGTATGTGTGTGTGAATTCATTCTACTTCATTCTGTATTTTCTGTACTGTGGTTTTCCCTGATGAATTTCCACTGATTTTCCAATGGGCCAATTCACAATTCACAGTTCACAAAGACGCACAGAATTTTACAAAAGATTTCACGGTGGCCCTCCAACCAATCCAATCCAGTTCAATCCAAGCCAAGCACAAGAGATGAGAGAGACAAAGGATAATGGATAATGGATAAAAGGACAAAGGACAAAGAAAATTCTCTTTTTTCGATTAGTTTATTCGCCCATGATGACAAAATGACTGTTGTTGCCACACTGAAAAACAGCAAGTTCCTTCTTTTTTTGACGGTGAATTCTACTGTACTGAACTGTGGAGTAGAATGTGAATGTGAATTTTTAGGATTGAAGTCCCTTTTTTCCTAGTTGATTCCATGTCTTTGTCCTTGTCGTTGTCCTTTTCTCGGTTTCTGTCCATTTCACCAAATGCGGAGCAAACGGAATCAAACCAAACCGAACCAAATCAAGTACTGCCAAGCTCAAGGAATATACAAAAGGGACAGCAACAGCAGCAGCAACAACCAGAACAAGAACAAAAACGAGAAGGGAAACGAGTACAAGTACGAGTACAACTACGAGGTACAAGAGTCACACAGACATAAAAAGAAAGAGCCAGGTCTGAGGCACACTCGAGTTGGAAGTGACAGGAGGAAAACTCGGGTATAGGGAACGAGAACGGGAGTGAACGAGCGAATATGAGTATGAGTACGAGAAATGTGGAAATCCAATGTGTAACATACGTAGTACGTAGAAACATGCACACTGCAAACAACAGTCTACACGCTACTCACTACAGAGAAAAGAGAGAAAAGAGAGAAGAAGGGAAATTGGTTGCTAAAGCGTTTGCGTTTGCTCCCCGTTACAGAACATTACCTATACTGTACCTCTTGAATTTATATTCAAATAGTGAACAACTTTTCCAAAGATATTCCTCTGTGTGTACTTTGATAGACAACACACAAAAGGAAAGGAAAGTAAAGTACAGTTAAGAAAAAGCCTAAGTACTAAATACTAAATACTAAATAGAGATTTGCAAAGCATAGAGTACAGAAAGTACAAAGAGTATGGAATAAATTCATGTAATAAAAAGATGGAATTATTATTAAGAAATAGACCAGTACTTAAATACATACACTTTCCCTCTTGACTTTTCCTACATGAAAATATCAAGTATAATAAACTCATTAGTTCCACACACACACCCACACACACACTCGCATCAACTTGCTTAATTATAACTATAGTCATTTAGATCATTAGTTTTGTGTCTTGAGCCTTGAGTCTTGAATCTTGAATCTTGAGTTTTGAGAATGGAGTCTTGAGCCTTTTGAAGCTTGAAGCTTTTGAGGTTTGAGGTTTGAGTTTTTTTAGGTAGCTCTCCTTGAAAAAATAAAAACCATCATGAATAAAATTATTCCCGACTGACGACTCACGACGAACGACGGACGACGGACGACGTAGTTTTCATTTTTCCACTTTCACGTTTCATCAAAGGGAGTTTTAATTGATTTATAAAAGATAAAAGATAAAAGACACAAGTCTCAAGGCTCAAGACTCAAGTATTCAAGTATTCACTTGTGACTAACAAAGTAGTAAACATTTTACATGAATTTACTACATGGTTTACGATATCAAAGAGAATCATCTATTTTTTTGGTCGATATATTTCCACAAAGGTTAATCCAAAAATATAAGCATAAAGTAAAGTAAATAAGAAACATTCAAAGAGGCCACTATAAATAATAATAATAATAATAACATAAGACAGAAGATATACGGCACGTGTATGAATCGTATGAATCGGTCAACAAACAAGTCTGGCAATTATTATTCCTTCTTCCATTTTATTATTTATGGCGCATGGCATTATAAATTAACTTAAATTCTGCATGAAGTTTCTAATTGTGGAACCTTTGTCCTTTAAAACAGAATTGAAATTAAAATCAGAATGAGAAATCAAAACATGAATGTGTTTTTTATATCAGCAGAAAATTGAACATTGAGCATGTATTTGGAATTTGGAATGTGGGTAAGAGATGTTACATTTTACACTTTACACAATCAAAACTCAAACATATTCTCATCTCAAAATCGCTTCAAACTTTCCTGTGGATTTCCTACGTAGTTTACATTATGAATTTTGAACCTCGAGTCTCTAACTCACAAACTCACGAATTTCGAATCTCAAGGCTTGGTTCTGAATAATATATATTGAAAGCTATTCCGTTCAAAGATTCTGGTATTTCAGAATTCCAGAGTTCCAGAATTCCAGTTAAACCCGGAAACTGTGGAATAATGTGAAAATATTGTATTAGTATTTTGTTGTTGAAAATGTCTACAAGTGTTCATTTTTTATTTTTTAGATCCTCCGAGTTTCATCTTTTGTTTGTTTTGAGCTTTGAGCTTTGAGTTTGGAGTTTGGAGTTTGGATTTGTGAACAAGATGAGAAATCATGGATCATGGAAAAACTGGAGCTGGAAAACATAGGAAGCCTGATTGTTTACAGTAGGATCTGTATCAAAGGAAAGGAAGAGAATACAAAACTACATACATCTGTGATCTGTGTAAAATCCACTGTACTCATCACATGCATGTAAAATGTAAAATGAAATGTAGATTCAACTACGCAAACAAAATAGTGATGCGTAGATTTATAATGTGTGTGTAGTGTGTAGTGTGTTCTGTGTAGTGTGTACAGAAGGAGGAGAGAGAGGAAATGAGCAACTCTGTTTGTGTATCATCATTATCATAAACTTGCTCTGTTTTAAATTCGGAATGAGACCTGAAACTCAAGATTCAAGAGAGAAATGTATGAGCTTCCAAGTTCCACACATATTCAAAAAAAACAGAAACTATGTAATGGAATGAAATCTCCTCGTGCTTTGAAATTCGGCATTCGGCATTCGGAATCCGAAATCCACCCAACAAATTTCACTACTAAATATTATGCATTTTGCATTTTTTTTCTCGTGAAACGTGTGTAACGTGAACATGCATATGAACTTTACATACTGAATTCATACATAAAAAAGAATAAAATGCATCTTTTATCTTTTATTTCGTTGTCATTTCTCACTTTGCAGATTTTAAATCTTTTCGTTTTACTGCAAACACGATAGAAGAAAAGTTTACTCCTTTTTTGTCTTTTTTCAGCTAACATTCAAAATTTTAAAACAGTTTTCTAAAAACAAACGAAAGACACTATAGTTGAAAGATTATAGAATAGCTCATATTCTACAATATTAATTAATATTCCGAATATTTTATAATTTGTAGTCAAATGAGAAATAAGTCATGTACTTTGTGTAAAATTTCTTCGGTGTGTCTGATGATATCTAGAACCTAGAAAACTAGAAAATTACAAAATTAAAAGTTTGAAATAGTGTAAATTGAAGCTTGAAGCTATAATCCATTAATTTTATCTTTTATATGTTTATCATAAATATCTGTGATAAAAATTCCTTAGTCGACAAATACTCGCTCTTATTTCTTACTTTTAGCAACTTTGCAGCTGCTGTAACTGTAAACTGTAAAAGTTTTTGCATTTTTCAATTGGTCATGTAATACAATTTTCAGATTATTTAATATTTTATTACTCCTTCATGAATCTTTATGAATCTGAAACCCATTTCAATTTACACAGGCCTATATGTACATTTTGAATCTTAATAGAGGCTTATAACTTATAAAAAAGCATGGATACTTTATGAGTGAGTTTCATCCTCAATATTTTATGCATTTATATATTTTATATTGTATATTGCAGATCCAGAAAGAAATACGAGTAGAAAGACGGCAAGAGATATTAGACCCGTAAATAGCTCATTAAATCAAAAATAAATGCATTATGCATGTAAATATGTTATCGAGCCTATTTCAATATTTCAATGACAGTGGCATATGCAACTTTCCACATTGTAAAATAATTCTGTATTCTACATTCTACATCCCATTCATTCCATATACCACTGCATCGCATCTCTTCTCTTAGAATCGCATCGTATCGGATCCCCGTCACATTCGTGTACCATCTACCATTTACCATTTACCATTTTTTTCACGTGCAATCTTGAAAACTGTGAGCTGTGTAGGATGTGGGCCGGAAAGGGAAGAGAAGATGAAGATGAAAATACCGGTGTCGGTGTTAAAGTGTGATGCAGTCAATTCCGTCCTCCCTTCCTTCTTCCTTCATAGCTTATAGCCATAGCTTATGCATACTCTACACTCTATGCTCCATTTTACTTTCTATTTTATCCTACTTTTTCTGTTTATTATAGACTGCAGACTGTAGAATACAGAATACAGAGTATAGTGTAGAGTATAAAGGTATAATAGCTACTGCACTTTTCATCAAAGATTCTAATCTCAAGTATTAAACGTGTGAAGAGTTTAATTTTAACACGAAATAATTGGCGTAGAGCCAATTCCTAATTTCTAATGTCTGGATGTCTGCTGTCTCCTCTCTGTAGTGTGGAGTGTGGAGCATGGAGTATGTTACGTTTCATGTTTGAAATAAATGAAAGAACACGAAACAAGTGCTTGGGAGAAAACGGCATGGATGATACAGTCATCTAACGGGCACTCGCTAAACTAGACAAGCAGCTTTGAGGCGGCTTGAGCCTCCTCAAAAAGTCCAATAGTGGCACTCGCAACTCAAAAACGATTCTGCGAGGAAAGTCTTTGTACGATGTACAATGTGCATTTTACAGTGTGCGTTTTACCTGGATGAATAAAAAAATAAAATCTAATTTAGACTCTAGTCTTTGTCTTTATCTTTTATCTTTGCTTAACATTTTCCTTTTCGTTCCTTCTTTCTCTATCTAATTTGATGACTTTCTACCACTGATTTATTTTCCTCTCCTTGTAAAATATCATAAATGTCAATTGACGATTTTCAATGTGCAGTATTCGAGAAAAAGAACAAGATTTTAGATTCTAGATCCTATCGATTCAATATTCAATTCCATCAAGCTGGTTTCTTTTGTCATAATATATCTCCATTTGGTATTGACCATTGGCTATTGGCTATTTGCATTCTAGCTCTATAAAACATTGTGAATTGTGAGTAAAATGGAAAGGGAAATGTTATTTCTTATTCAAAAAGTGTAGGAATGAGGAATGAGGGATGATTGGATGACAGTTAAAATTGCTTCATTTACTTTTTACTCTCCTCTACAAACTTCAAACTACAAAGTACAAACGCGAACACGACAAACAAGAAACAAGTATCAAAACCAATATCAATATCAATATCAGCATCAACATGAATAAAAATGAATGAATGTGAAATTGAGCAGTTAGCTGTTAAATAGTTGAGTGTAAACAAGTTGATTGTTGATTGTGACTTGTCGATGAATGACGAAAATACTTTTTTTATATTTTCATGTGAATTATCAGTACTTTGTGGATGTCTTGTTTCAATTTACAATTTACAATCAATACTCAATACAACTGTTGTTTTTATTTCTTGACTAGATTCTCGATTCTCTATTCTTGATTTTTTAGTGTTTTTGACATGGTAAAATTTGTAATTAATATTCAATACTCACTTGCCAGTCGTGTGGATTCATAAACTTGGAGCTTTCTTGTATTTATATATGTATTTTTATGCTTGTTCAATTGAGCTATTAAGATTCAGACTCGTATTTAGATTTAGATTCAGAGCAAAACACACCACTTGATGATATGTAATTAGATCATTGTAATTTATATGACGGGGATAAGCGGCTGATTTACGTTAACCTTGTACACAAAATACAAGCAAAAAAGAAAGAAAGAAAGAACATGATAGTTGATAGTTTTGTATAGTTAGTTTTTGATGGGTATGGGAATTTGCTTTGTAATTATTACATTTGGTTCGACCGGCTTGTAATTTAATGTTCTGTCTTTATTTTCTCTCTCACATTCTTTCTTTATTAGTCCTGTTCTTTATTTTTGCTCGCCTTCTTCTGTGTTCTGTGTTTTGTGTTTTGTGTAGGTTTGAAGTTTTATGCATTGATGTATCAAGCATCAAGATGATAAGAATGGCAGAGAGAGAGAGAATGAACGAGTTAAGTGAACTTTTCATCTCACTGCTTTTGCTTTTGCTGTTTCTTTGATATGAAATTGTTATGTTTTGCCTTGTTTTCTGTTGTGTTGTGTTGTGTGTTTAAGGAGACTATTAGTCTTGATTTGTGTGGAGAATGAAATGAATTCAAGAATGTTTCCAGATTTTCTACAATCTACAATATTATAATAAGGTAAAACTTTAATGATGAAAATGAAACGATGAGGAACACAAGGATGAGCCATCAGCCATTACAAGTCAAGTATCAGACATCAAGTATCAACCATCAGACATCAGCAAAATACAAACTACAAACTACAAAGTGCAAACTTCAAACTTCAAACTGCAAACAAACGGCTGACAAAATTTAAAAATTTATTTAAGTTTGGAGAACATAAAACAGTCTCAACAAATTGATATGAAACGAGTTTTCATCTTTTGCCTATCTTTTTTTCTCTCTCTTTCTTTCATATTCTGTTCCTCGTCAGCGTAGATCTACTACATATTATACACTATATTTTGTACAGTGTACAGTGTACAGAACAGTTGAAACCAACTTATTATTATTATGCTCAGCCATATAAATAAATAAAATCTTTTCATTCCACCCCAGAGCATTTTTTGACTCAACAAGTTGAAAAGAATCTCAACTTTGTCTCAATTACAATTTACAATACTTGTGATACACTAGATACACTATTGAGGATTGAGCATTGACTTTGTGCATGTTAATATATTAGATATGCGATATGCACCATGTGGAAAAAATCCTCATTTTTATCTATAATATTTCCTTAAATTTCCTGATCCCAATCATCAGCATTCAGCATTCAGCATCTTTATCCCAATCATCATACACAACAGAATGCAATTCTGACTGTTGCAGCGTAGTTTTTTTACTTTTGCAGTATTAACTTTTAACTAGGTATGTAACACATCCATATTGGAAATTTATTACAAATCCTTGTACTTGTACTGCAAATGTACGTGAAATATTCACTCTTCTTTTTTCACCACGTAGGTATTCCACATTCGACATTTGAGATTTGAGATTTGCATAAGCAACATAAAAACCAACAATCTGTTATCATTATCATATTTGCATGTGTTACCAATTTGAAAATTTTACTCAGGAGAGAAATCCCTAATGAAATCATAAAGGTTAATTGAACACAAATACTAATATTCTATTGAAAAAAAATGAAAGCGTGTACAATTTACAATGTACAATTTACAATGTACAATCGACAATGCACTTGTGTAGACTGTAAACATTGTGCATTTTGTTTTGCCTACCTTTTTGTAACATAATATACTAATACGTTTAACGACGTCGATAAAAATACAAAATATATTACACATAAGTATACTGAGTACTGATGAATCTTGTGAGATTGATATTGATATTGAGACTTGAATTTTTACCTGGTCGGCATTAATTTCCTTGGTTCGTTACGAGTTTTTTGTACAGTGTACAGAATACAGAATAAAGAACACAGAGTAGACCGACGCCTGTGTAGAGTGTACAGTGTACAGTGTAGAGTGCAGATACTGCTCACGTTTGCATACATAATATACATATAATTATTGGTGCTCAATTTGATTATTTATTTATTTAGTACTTTTTATTATGGTTTGAAAAAGTAGTCACACTGAAATTGATTTGCTTCGCTTCTCCTTTTGTTGACTTTGCTTTGATTTGAAATGAAGAGAAGCAAAAGACGGAATATTGAATATGCGATAGCACCAATGATAATGATAACGAAAAAGGATAAAGGATAAAGTATAAAGGTACTTGTTGAGAATAGAGACTACAGACTTTATTACGGACTAAGGAGTACCGTCTGACAGAAGACAGAAGTTAAGTTAATAAAGAAAAAGAAGAGAGAGAGAGAGAGCAAGAAAAAATTTACAATTTCACATTCACATATTCACACAAAATTATTATCTGCTCTTAAAAGTCTAGTTTATGAGCAAAAGAACGAGTGACATCGTGACGGTCGGTCGACACATCCACAACCAAATCGACAGCGACATCCACATTCCTCCTGTAGCCGGCCTTTTTCATTACACAGAGTATCGAGTTTAGAGTTTAGAGTCACTGTCGTCTGTCGTCTTCGCATGATACAAAATACTTGCACTTTCTGCATACACATAAAATAGAGGTAAATGGTAAATGGTCAACTTGAGACTTGAGACTCGAGACTTGAGATTCTTTTTTTCTCATCTTTTACTTTTTTTTAACTAGCCGACAGAAAAATAAATTTTTATTCTCATCCACTCATCTGATCTGATCTGAAACAACTTGCTTGTAGACGATCAACGACAAACGACCAACGACAATGAACAGTGAACAATTGACAAGGTAGTTGATATCATATCTTCATTCATCCACCACTGATAACTGAGCATAAATAATCAATAATAGAATTATAAAACCGCACATTGACATTCGACATTTGACCATTGACAATGGAGACGCAGACAAAAAGTTCAAAAGTTTGAGAGTGATTTGATCAAATGTCTGCCAATTACTGTACTGAGTTTAGGAGATTCTAACTCTCAAAAATTTATTATTAGTTTTCAGTGCCATTTTAAACTAGATATCTACAAAATGTGAGCTTGAAGCTCTTAACTCTTAACTCTTAAAAGACTTGTGTTTCATTTATAAATGGATGTGCTGAGTTCCGAGTTTTTGCTTCTTTCATCTTTCAAGAAGAGACATGATTTTTAATTTATTTACACTGAGACTAATGATGTAATAAATCAATACACAAAAAATCCTACTCTACTCAGTACTCCATACTCTGTACACAATTCTACTCTTGTTCTTTCTTCTTTTATCATTTTGCCGTTTTTTATATTTTCTTTTAAAATATTCCTTTGTCTTTCATTTCTCCTTCCATTTCTGCTTTACATATTACATACACATGTGCATATAGCACATATGTATTGAGGATTGAAGATACTCGTGTTTTTTTGTGTTATATGGAGTATGGAGCAGGTACTCATTTAACATTTACACATGGATTTATCAGAACGGCTGAAATAAAAAACAAAAGTAATGTACATTGAGAAAAAATTAAACTAGGCAAAGAAGAAGACGCATTCAAGATCCAAGGTCAAGCTTGTCAATTATTATGTATTGTTATGTACTGTATTATGTATTGTATTAGTAGTATTATTATTCATTGAATTTCTTATTCGTATTTTATTTATCTATTATACACAATACACACACATACAAATATACATTCACAATACAAACATCTCTACATAAGTCACACTGTGAAACAGAGACGTTAAGAAAGATGTGTTTTTTAGTAAAGTCATGTCTCCTGATATGAAATGATATGATGATATATCTCCATTAGAATAACAAAACTACTTTATTATCTTTACACGTGCTCAATCCTCAGAACTCACTGCTTAATTCAATGCAAAGCAATGCTCGGCTTGCAATTATTATTATTATTTGGATGCTGGTGACTTGACTGGCGACTGTTGACTGGTGACGGCACGTAATATAGCTTTTACATTTTACATATAGTTGTAGTTTTGGTTGTGGTTGGCAGTTGGAATTAGGATCACTCATTGTTTAATTACTTAAATGGAAGGAGGAAGGTGAAGAGGAGGAGAAGAAGAAGAAAAAAAACTAATTCTACATATTACACTTGTAATTTGAATAATGTATCATCCATCATTTTGTCCAGAGCCTAAAAGTCTCAAGATTCAAGATTCAGCATTACTTTATTTTTTTTATTTCAATAGCTTTTATGAATGCACACTTTTACTTCTACTTTTAACTCTTATGAAACCAAAATCAAAACCAAGCCCTTTATTATTATTATGCACGTCTCTGTACTCTGTACTCTGTACCATGTACGTGATCTTTCAGCATTTGTACTCATTTCCCGTGCAAATTGTTTAATAATTGATAATTAGATGGACAAACACAGAAACTATCCATGTGGGCAAATGGAATAATAATTATACAATATAATTTATAATAATTTGCTATGATAATGTGTGGTGAATGATGTATGATGTATGAATTTGCTCCAGAACCAGAACCAGAACAGAGAACAGCACACACATAAATAAGCACAGTCGAGGAAAAAGAAAAAAAAAGAAGGAGCAAAAAAAATCAGTGTTTACCTTGTGGATTCACATTTTGATTCTTGATTCTTGATTCTAAACTTACATACATGAACACGTTCAATCTGCAATGTACAGTGTACATACACAAATTGTGCAGGCAGAGTAGCACAAGTTTGAGAGTGATTACATGTAAAATCTAAATGGTTGCATAAATTTAAATTTGGCTTGGGAACTACACACATAAACACACACGCAAACTTTGAATATTGGACGTTGGACGTTGGACCTCACCTCAATCGTACAATGTACAATTACAATTTAAAATTTATAATATGGAAAAACAGTAGCAGAGATTACCTCCTACAAATCTCAAAGTCTTATTCTGTGATATTCATCACAGTGTGTGTGTGTGTGGAAGTAAGTACTTTAATTTTATAAATGTTATTGTATTGTTTTGTATTTCGTTATAAACTCCCCTTGTCCATTGTCCACAGTTGCTGGATTCAGTTTTCCTTCTCAGTTTGCACAACTACAAATTAGGAATCGACAGAGGAAATAGAGAAATACAATGTAGAGAAAGAGAATAACTACTTGATTTCTACTTCACAAAGAAACAAGGCATGAGCAAGAGACAAATTGTAGACAACGTGTGTAAAACTGATTATTTGAATGGTTTTGAATTTTACTCACCGCAGGTTTTCCATTTCCAATTAATTCCATTTCATTTCCATTATTTATTTTCATTTACTCTCAAAGTCACAACTTTGCAAAATCTCTTAAATGTATTGGATTTCTCAATAATTCTTCTTCTTTTCTTCATCTTCAGCTTCTTTTTATCCTCTTTCACTTGATGACTTTGTACAAAATACAAAATACAATAATATAAAAGTTATGAATGTTGAATGTTGAGTGTTTTACGCGTGTCGTGAGGTTCCAAGTTAGTTTTGAGTTTGAAGTTTGGGCAATCTTAGGTTTTTCTTTACACTTTCCTATGAAGTTTCCTAATTTAATTTCAATATCATGAATCATGAATATTTAGTCATTTTTAATTACTTTCCAATTAGGTTTGTCGTGGACATACATCTACACAAATGCAATTTACACTCCTCAATTTTTAATTTCTCTGTCACCACAGATTATCGATATTTTTATTTTGATCGTTAGCCTTGAGCCTTGAGTATAAAAAATACAGCCACAGCTTACATTTGTATTGGAAAAATTCTACAAATTTGAAAACCATTGTTTTGAACTCAAAGTTCATCATATTTATAAAATCTCAGGAGATTACAACGCATTGTGGATTTTTGAATATGCCTCTTAAATTATGCTTAAAATACACATGTAGGCTCAACTCAGATCAGTTTAGATCAAATCAGATCATAGAAAAAAGGATGAGTTAAAGCTCTAAGTATTTGTGTGAGCGTAGGTTGGAGGTTGGAGTGTAGACAACATAATATATAATAAGATGGACATATGTAGAATATAGAGTACAAAAAAAATATGGCTAAAGGGGACAAAAATACAAGGAAAAAACAAAAACAAAAGCAGACGAGTATAATATGGAATACGGAATATGGAATTAGCTGTGGTCTGTGTAAATCATGGATATTTAAGCAAATGTTTTGGAGATGAAAGATGTAAGATAAAAGATGAAAGAAGAAAGAAGGCGACTTGAAACTTGGACTTTGTATCTATTCTCTTCTCTATTCTTTATCGTACCGTTTACCGGTACTGATTCTCTACATTCTACATTCTACATGTAACAAGTATTTAGTTAAAGGGCATGTTTAGCAACAAAGATGCGTCAATCAGAGCAGAGCATCTCCACACTCTGCATTCAAAATATCTATGATCAACGTGGTGATTATTTCATGGTGTTGACTGCCTTTTTCCTTTGGCTTTGGTTATTAAAGGCATCTTCTTATTATCTACAAATAAGAGTACACAGTAAAAACCAAAGTATTGTTTTGAAGGTAACTAAATACTGGACGTATAGGCATACAACATACAGTACCATAACATACGCACGACCAACAATGAGTAATCATACGTAATACGTATAACGTATACGCATAGAGATTTATTCAAATTTCAAATCACTCTAAAAATGGTTCATGTGTATCATTTTCTACTTTGTGCTGAAAAACAAAAACAACTTGATCTTTCTTTTGAGCTTTGAGATTTAAGCTTTGAGTACATTCTTTGAAACTCTTCAGTCATCTCTGACCGTTTATTTTGTGTTTATTCATCAAAATGGAAGAATGCAAAAGGCTGTCTCATTTTCAAGTTCTGATTTTGATTCTGAATTTGTACATTGTACATCCTACGTTGTACATTTTGTATACATACGCCATAGTTTTGATTTTAAAAGGTGGATGAATTGTTTTTTCGCCGTTATCTCTTTTGGCTTGTTATGACTTGATATAGCAACACACATGACGTGAGTTGTTCAAGATTCAAGATGAGGCTTTTTGTTATATAATTGAAGCCAAAAAACAAGGGAAAATGCAAGGTTTTTTCCTCATTCACATGCTCATATTTATCATATACGTATTATGTAAGAAATGTAAAATGTAGAAAACAGAACGAGAGATAATTATAATATAAAATTATATAGAATATAGTGTAATGTATTCATGATACACTTGTTCATCATATGTAATATATAACATGTATAATACTCGTGTGCTTTTCTGGTTCTTGTTTTCTTGTATCTTGTAAATGTAAATCTGGGATGATTTGATATGGAAATAAGTCCACCTACATGGGCGATATGGATTAGATATTAGATATTAGATTATTGAGCACTTTATAATTTAACAGCTTGATGCGATAATAACACATTTTCATCCTTCCAGCAAAAAAATCTCCATATGCAGTTTACACGGAAAACACATGAAACATGAGTATAAACAGTAAAATCTCAACTTTAAACTCTAAACTCTAAACACTGAACATTGAACATGCTTTTATAAGAACTAAGATTGTTTGAAACTTGAAAGAAAAGCCCTTGAACATCCCTTCATTTTGATCATCATCTTCATGATCTTTTAAAGTCTTTACTCTTCACTCTCGACTCTTCCCATTTGGGGTGATTATTACCCATTAACCATGTATTATTCACCATTTCCCTCTGATTTTATGTGTAAATTCACACGATTTTAATTCTACTAATTTAATTTAAACTGGATGTTCCATTTAACATTTAATGTTTCTTTTCATCTTTATCGTCATCGTGCTCATCATCATCATCTTCATTCTTCATACATCTTTTTATCTTCTTTTCTTTTACACTGGAGGGAAAAAATGTAGAATGTGGTTGAACTTGACTTGTATAATTCAATTTGGTTGGAAAGGGTAATAATGGAGCAATAATTGTGTAATTATATAATTTTCATTGCGGATCTCATACTTGGTCCATGAGTCATGAGTAATGTGTAGTGTGTACTATCTGTTGTCTTTTGTTATGTACTGTGTACTATGTAATATTTAGCATGGAGAAGCTTTAGATGGTGCATGCACATTTTGAAAGATCTCCAATCTCTTGGTACAAAAATGCAAAGTGAGTGAGCAACTAGTTTTTTTCCTCTGTGTGTGTTTGTGTGAATTAGTTGGATATTTAGCCATTTTGTTTGTAGTTTGTAGAATTTGTGGATTTCATTTAATGTGTATGTGTGTGTGTGTGTGTTTGTAGATGTGCAAAGCCAGAGCAAGAGCAAAAGCAAAAGCAAGTGTAAGAAGAAGATGAAAAAGAAGAAGAGTTGATACATGTCTGTAAAAAAAGGAAGAAAGAAGATGAAGAAGAAAAGCAAGTAGATTTGGTGATGTATGGTGCTGCTCCTCGAAATGTCTTCAATTCATTTGATTTGGGAGAAACGGTGAATGGTGAATGGATGGTTTTGGAAACCTGCGGAGCAATACAGGTTTTAAGATGAAATAAGAGGGCCAGACTTTTATATCTGCCAAGAAGATCGCTTTAATTTATGGGCTCTGGTCTCTTTTTTCCCCTTGTGCAGGGACAATTTTCTGTTTCACCTCTCTTCATCTTCCTCTTTGTCTTCTTCTTCTTATTCCTCTTCTCGCTCTTGGTTTTGGTTTTGGTTTTGGTCCATCTTTTTTTTCTTTTTTTCTTCCACTTTTTCATCTTCTTTCCTGAATGTCCCATCGCAAAGGAACGAAACTGGGAAATTTATGTTCGTAGTTGAACTACATTTTTTCACTGATTTTATCAGGTCACTTTATATAACAGTCATCTAAACCCACCTCTGTCTTTCCTCTCCTTCCTTCTCTCTGGCTTTCTTACTCTCACTGCGTCTGTGTTTGTGTGTGTATTTTCTAGTAACAAAATATGTACTCTCCACGTGAAAAAATCAGCTCAAGCTTTTGAGCTTTGAACATTGAACATTGAACATGTTTCGTACAAGAAACTTTGAGACTTGAAAAACTTCTACAAATACACAAAATACTTGTAAATTGTATACCTTTTCAAGCCGTGAGCCGTGATACACTTGTACAGTACAACCTGTAGAATCCAATCCAATCCATCCTTATCTTGGTCTGTGCATCAAATTGGAAATTCGAGTTTGAGTTTGAATTTGAATTCAAATTCAAATTCAAAAAAAATCAACTTGAACTCGCTCACCCGTTTAAAGACGTTGAAATACATACCACAAAAATACATATATGTACATCAAGTTGCATAACATTGACTGTTTACTGTTTACTGTGTTTGAATAGGAAAACAAACCATTTCTTATTCCTGCTCTGTGACTTGCCTTGTTCAGCCTTGTTGACTGTAGACTTGACTTTTGACAGAGAAGGAAAATACCACCGGACTTGAACATAAACAACAGGCTCCAAATAGGACAAGTTTCATTCCATTTCCAATTTATTACCATCTTAATGGGAGGAATTAGTTTAGTAGTTTGGATTCAAGGTGATGCTCCACTGTTCACAATACACTGTTCACAGTGTCTTTCATGATATTAGTATACGATACGAAAGGATTGTATAGTTTTGTTTCAGTTTCCCCAGGTAATTAAATTACACTTATAGAACTCAGAGCCATCCATCTATCTAGTCTCCATCTTTTTGTTCTATATTTTTCAAATGAATGGAGAATGGAGGATGGAAACACTTACACTTTGAGGGTGAGCTTCTGTGTCTACCGTCTACCGTCTATCTTATATCTTATACTTTGTGCTGTGTGGTGGAGTTTTGGAGTGTCCTTTATGTCTCTGACTATTAGCATTAGCATTAGCATTACTATTACTATTTACTATCAAATAGATGGTTAGTCGGCCATGTTCACTTTTTGTTAGCTGTCCCTCTTTCACTTGTAATGGTAAGTGATGGGTAAAGTGATCCATATCAATCATGAATCATGAGAAGGAGAAGGAGAAAGAGCAAGAGAATTAGAAGAAACATGAACATGACATGTCAAGTAGTCAAGTAGTCATGTACAATAACCAACTATAGTATTTACTATTTACACGCAACACTTTCTATTTATATAAAATATTTTTATTTTTTACAGCCTCTAAACTACAAAAAGTATGTATATAAATGTGTGTGTGAGTTTTTGTTGCTCTGACGGAGTCTGGAGTAAAGAATGAAGGAGATAGTGCGTGGACATTTAATTTTATGTGTCCACTGGAAGTCACCTTCTGGTTTCATTTTTTATTACATTAACCCATGTTCACGGATACGGGTCTCTTGCTCTGCTTCTTCTTGTTTTTTTCGTCCTACGTCCTACTGATTTTTGTCTTGTGTACTATCTCATGTTTTTTGGTTAAACTTGTGGTCGTCTCTTTTGTGGTTTACATTCCTTTTTTTACATAAATGCACCAGACCAGACCAGACCAAACCAAACCAAACCAAACCAGGCACCAAACTGTTTGTCTTTTTGTTCCTTTGTCCTTTGTCCGACCTCCTAATGTGTGACTGTGTGACAGAGACATGGTTAAAAAGTAACATTTAAAAATTCATAAGCATTTATATTTTTTGTACATCTTTTCAGTTGTTACAGAAATCAAAAATTCACATGTGTTCTTATATTCAAGAATCTTGAAAGTTATGAGTTGTGGCTTTTACATTTTGTTTATCTAAAATCTAGAATCTAGATCATCGTATGAGATTTCAGCATCAAGTCTCTGTAGAATTTTGAAACTCATTTTACCAAAACTTCAGACTCCAAACTACGAACTACGAATCATGAGCCAAATGCTCAAGATTCATTAAAAATGTCAAAAATCCCAAAGTAAATATCAACTCAAGTTCAAAAAGGTGCAAAAAGTAAACTATTCGGTATTCGGTATGATATTTGAACTTTACTTGAGTACAGTGCATAGTACATTGTACATGTATGTTGTACTGAATACACGTGTAGATAAATGTAAGTAGTAGCAAAAAAAAGTATTCTGTTTTCTGTTCCCATGTACAAAAGATGTGTACAAGAAAATGAAAATGTAATGTGTAATGAATACTTTGATTTGCCCGCAATGTGAGCAATGAGGAATGAGTAATGAAAAAACAAAAGCAAAAGCAATTATCACGAAAAATCCTCTTCGTACATGTACTTACATTTCATGTCTACATTCACTAGATTGAACATACAACATTTTACATGTACTCATTACAAGTTACAAGATGAATTTACACAAATTTCAAAATCATTTTCAATACTCAAAACTCAAAACTGAAGAACAACAGCAAGAGCAAGACTTTGGACTAAAGACTCAAAGAAAAAGAGCTTTTACTATCTGTATTCAATATTTACAACAAAACACGCATTTCCTCACAAAAGACAGAAACAAAAACTATTCATTTATCTAACATAAATTATACACACAAAATGGGCAGACTCAAAAGATTCAAAAGACTCAAAACTCGAGATTCAACTTGATGTACATGTCAAATATTTAATATGAACCGACATTATTTAATGTAACACACATTTTTTACATCCTTTCCGTTAAACATCAAGTAAACTACGGATATTAGATATTAAACATTAAATATTACATTTTTATGTGTGGGAAAAGCTAAAAGTATGAGGTTTTTCAAATTTGATGTTTGATGATGCAAATTTAAATCATGTATATTTTTATTGCACATTACTATGATAATATTACTTTTTGGCAACTATTTATTACAGATTACACATGTATTTTTTAGATGGTAGAAAACTGTCTAGAAACTAGAAATTGATCAAAATATCCAATAATAATCTGATTCCGTATATTTTTCAGTCATTTTCATTTTAATTGTGTAAGGTGAAAAGACTCAAGACGTTAAAAAACGGCACCTTTGTAAATTGTACAACCTCAATACTCAATACTCAAAACCCAAAACTCAATATTTTAATGATGTCTGTCATCTTGGACTTTGGGTGAATTTACTTTTACTCTTCTTCGTAGCCGAAACGTTAAAGTCAAGCCAAGTCAAAGTGCAAGAAAAGAGTAAAGGAAAGGCACAAGCCAAAATATTATCATTATTATTATTATTATTATTACTGCTACATTACGTCTAATGTTCAATAATCGGCAAATTAGAATAGATAGTGACTACACACAAAACACCACACAATTGTAGTAATCATAATAATATGAGGATTGAGGATTGAGGAACACACCATTCTCTCAAATCTCAAGTCTCAAATTTTCAAAACGGCGGAAAGTTCAAGAAGAATTAAAGAGGGAGGAGAATTCTGAATTACAAACGATTAGGATTTTGAACACATTTGAATGTAATAAAAAAAATTGAGGCATGGAGTTTGGAGTTTGGAGTTTGTTTTCGCCAGAATATCTGTATGAAAATACAGAGAAATATAATGTAATAAAATTCATTCTTGAATGAAAATGATCCCATGTTTTTCTAGTTTGATTATACTCATCAACATATTGTAATTGCACGACAATGTTTCATGATAATGGGTTTAATATTCCTTGACCTCACGCCACTTGAAAAAACACATAGAAAAAGATACATAAAGATACATGAGTATTTACTATTGACGTGCCTATATCTATAAACAGTAAACAGATTATATTGTACATATTCATTTCACTATAGTATTACGGCCTGTTTTCTGTTTCTGTTTTCTTTGATACCAAAGCACTCGCCATATTTTCCCTAGATCTCAGAAATATAATATTCATATTTTCTACTGTATATACAGATAAAATACTTTTCACCCTCAAAAAACCATAAAATATAAAAAATAAAATATCTGTAATCTGTATATTTTAAAATAAATGATATGAAGAGGAAAATAATAGAGAGGTTTGAATATATAAATTAGGTGTAGCTGTGCACAGTTTAAGAGATTTGAAAACCCAATGCCCAATGAGCAATCAAGTGCAAAATGATAGACTCGGGCGATATAATCAGGCACAATACAAATGTGCACCAGCACATAATATATCCACAATCTACACCTTTTTACTGAGAGAAAACTTGAAAGAACTCACATCTCACTTCAAGATTGCAGTTTGCGGATTGCGGATAGATATATCAACATCAGGTCGAAATATTTAGTAAATTATAATTGCAGGACACTCACGCATTTCTTAGTTCTTATAATATGTTCTTTTTTAGCTTATTTTATGTAGAAAACGCACACACAGATATTTAAAAAAATCTTTGTCTTTTGTTTCTTGTTTCTTGTATTGTGGTGACATCCTTCTTAAAAAGATCCGTTTTCTTCACCTATTTCTCGATTCTTGATTCTCAATAAATGCTCATGCAAAAATTTTAAGGAAAAGTTTCGATAATTTTGAACGTCATCTCTCCTCCGAATAAGCCATTTGTACTCTTCAAAAGACAAGAAACGCATTGAGACTGAGACAACAACAAGAAGTTTAATACATAATACAGTACACTGTAATAATTAATTGTAAAAATCATAAAGGTAAAGATACACTTGATATTTTTATAAATTATGAACCATCTTGAATCCATATGTAATGTTGACGTTTATTGAGATATTAACTTTTTTATTATGATTATGAATCTGAATTTGCTTTATATCATCGTGGAAACATTTGACTTTGTACAATTTTTTCATTCTCCATTCTCCATTCTGCAGTTCATTGAATAGATTGTAGAAATTAATTTAAACTCATGTTTCTGCTGCCATTGAACAGCGAACAGTGAGCATTGAGGATTGAATTCATTAAAAATTGCACAATAAACATTAAAACATGATTTTTTTTCTTTTTCCTAAATTCAAGAAATATTTTACATAGTTTTTATTGTTATTTTATTACACATGACTGGTCAGTGGTCACATTCAGAGTTGAAGTAGAGAGAGGCATCAGAGTGAACAGGAAAGAACGAAGAGAGACGTTCATGTTGGTAATTAATATGAATGAATAGAGTTTTTAGTATTATAAATGGTTTTGTAGGTAGCAGGAGTCCTCATAATCATGATATTAATAACAGTATAAAATGTATAATGTTGTCATTTGTTACAAAGTCTGCTGGTTCTGGTTATGATAGAACCAGTGGTGAAGTTATTTACTTATGTATGTGACATGAAACACGAAGTAATTAATAGTTCTGAATGATGTCATTGGTCATGTATCTCATATAATTAAATAAATTAGGAAGGCTGTAAAGACAAGACGATAAATATCAAATATCATTTCCAATTTTCAATGTTCATATCACGAAATATTTCATGTGGATTGTTATTTGTTACTGTACATTCTAAATGAATTATCGATATCCTCATTTCTCACTCGGAGTAATTATGTCACACCATTTGATAAAATGGTTTATAATTATCTCATCAAGTTGTTAATAAATAAGTGTTCATGAATTAATGAATGAAGATTGGATACGATAAACACGCGCCCAGTCTATACTTATTCTTTAAATTTTCTATTGAGTATTGGGAAAATTAAGAATAAAGTGTGTGAGTGAGAGAGAAAGAAAGAAAGAAGAAAAGATGAAATATCAGTATTTAGTATTTAGTGGGAGTGTATTGCATTGCACTCTTTCTTTCTCTTAAATTATATTGTGCATTTCAATTTCAATTGCACTTGCAATATTATAATTAGCAATGTGAATGGGATTATTTGTGAAATCCACAAATGTGGAAAATGGAAAGCTATTGACCTAACAACTAACAACATTAAGCATTGAACAACATTAAGCATTGAACATTGTGCATGTATATCTAGTATCGAGTATCTAGTATCTACAAATTACAGTCATGTATATATTTGTATATTTTTGATGTACTACATGTAAGCTATAAACTCAATCGCTTATTTGGACAAATTGACGAGAGAGAGAGAAAGAGAGAGAGGGGACAAGACAAGAATAAAGTATGATGATATTGTAGATATCTATGCAACTTTTCTTTAATTGTCCATCCTTTTAATATGTACATTCACACAATATGCTTTTATACTTGATATTCGGCTCGGCACGGCTCGGTCAGTTGTCTATTCATTTATTATCTCTTCTTCTTTGTACTTTGTAGACATCAACTTGTGTATTATGTACTATGTATAGATTACAGATGCACATTTTCCCCATATTTTTATTACCTTGTTTTCAACTTTTTTCTTCAACTCTTACAATTACAATTCCAATTTACAATAGAGTTTAACTATCCAAGTGTACACAAAACACAATACACAATACACAATGTAATGCACATGATCCATAATCTACACTGAACATTGTGCATCTTGGACATTTATATTCTCTTGTATTATATTCGTGCAACAAATTACAAATAAATATTTGTCCTCTTCTTTTTATGCATATTATGTTATATTTTATAGATGATTACCCTTTACCCATATACACCTATGTATTCTGTATTATGTGTGTCTGAGGTCTGAGGTCGGTTGAAACTTTATACATTATTAACATTATACATTATACATAAAATCCCATAAAAGGTCATTAGTAAGGGATAGCGATCATGTGCAGAATTTATGCTAAATCTTCTCCTTTTCTCTTTTACCATGAATCATAAACCTTTTGTTAGTGATAGCGATAGCAAAGAACAAAAAGTAATGCTTTGTATATCTTTATATAATATTATACAATATTCCCTTGTATATTTTCATGTTTCAACAAAAAAAGGTGAAAAAAAAAAGAAATTTTAGTAATACTTATACTTTTAGCTAAGATTATTTATTTATTCTGCAGGTCGTACATTGAACATTGAGCATTGTACATTTTACATATTAAGCTCAGTTTTCCCAGGTGTACTGTACTTTTTAAAAGGATAAAAAGGAAGGAAAGTCCCTCAAAATTTACACATATGTAACATGTAGAAGTAATGTGTAAATTATTAAGTTGTGTGTGGTGTGGAGTTGTAGAGTTGTGTGACTTGTGCCAGAAACTTTAAATTGAAATGGAATGGAAATCTTTGTGTAGCAGTTGCAGGGATACTGTTGAAAAGTCGGGGAATGAGATCAGGATCATGTATACTATCATAATCGTAGCAGTGAGGATGATGATGATAAACGATGCTTAGTTTTTTCAATAGCCTAACCAGATCAGACCAGGTTATCCAGACCTTCACTATATGTACAATAAACTTGTAGTTGGTCTGTGGGACGAATAGAAATGTACTGGGCAAGCGTAAAATTGCAATTTTGCAGCGTGATTGGGTGAAAAAAACTGTTCATCATCAATCACCATCAAATAATCATCAGTCGTGTGTTTCGTTTCGTCCAGAAAAAAAAGAGAGGAGAATACCCCAAAGAAAAAAAGGAAAAAGGAGGAAGCTATCCATTTTCACAGTTTAAAGTTTACATGGTTTATATAATACATAATATGTACATGCGTAGAACTTGGAAGCATGTACTTTGTACTTTGAAAAGTAAAATGTAGTAAACGTAAAAACCAAAGGAAGTCAAGACGTGAGCTTAAGCCTGAAGGGTTTTTTTTCTTCCACTGCCCTTTCAATTTTCACATCCCAATCCAAATCCAATTTTAATGCTCCGTCTTGTTCAACCCAATAAAGATAGATAGAGTATTATCCTCTGTAACTACTGTACAATGTACATTGAACATACATGAAATTCGGTTTTTAGTTTTCAGTTCAATCAAACTCAATCCAAATCCAATGAAAGCAGAACGCTTAATCTCGGTTACTGTTCCTCTTTTCTATTATGAACATTTAACATTCATATTAGTGTACGAAGCTCTTATTTATTTATTGTGAGCGTATTACATTTGTCAGAAGAAAATACAAATACAAAGCTTGAATTTGACCTTACCATTGCATTACATTTTGCCCTGATGTGAAAGTACATGTAGAACAGAAACTACACACAGAAAAAACGAAGGAAATCATACTCGGATTAATGATGACGTACAAAGGACAAAGGACAAACACAAAGGACAATAGATCAGTGTGAGTCGCAAGTCGCAATTTGTACACAAGTATATCGTGTGTGAAATCTAAATGTGAATGTGAATGTGACAATTTAAACTTTACCGACAGCTTTAAAGTTGAAACCGATTACGATTATGATTATGACTATGATTTCACTGCACTATTCTGTGTACTATAACGACGCATTCTTTCCTACATTTTTTTACCCTCGCAATTCGTCATGGACTTAAAATAGTTTCTACATCATAATCATAGTGTGTCATATGTATATTAATGTGTGATACATTATAGGAATGGTACGTTGTACACCAATAGCTAATAACATTGCAAACAAAATCAGAGGTGAGTTGAAATTGGAATTGTATTGTTGTCTAATGTTGAAAGTTTTGCTCTTTCCTCTTTGTTAAATCAGTATACATAACCCTGGATTTTAAAATATTATTATATTGTACGACTGCTTTGATAAAGGATGAAAAACAGTCTATAGTCTACAGTGTATAAAATAGAAGGGTTTGACTCATATTGTTGCTGTGTATAGTTGTAATTGTAATTCTGATTACGTAGCCATCCGTCAATTTCTTTAGTCATTCCCTTGTTCATCCATTCATTCACTCATTCATTCGATAGCTCACTCAGTGAGCCAGTCATGTTTTTAATCCTTTATGCAAAAAGTCCATCCAGATTTGCATAAGGCATTACGATTGGTGTATTGAGTATTGAAGAATGTCTATATTCTATATTGACGTACGTTTCTCTTTAATTTTATCACATCCCTGTGTATTTTGTATTTTGTGTACATTCTTCATTATTGTGTCAGTTTAATGCAAGTCAGGACTCAGGACTAAAATGAATATAGTACAAGCCCAAGTCTATGATGTGTATGAGGTATGAGGTAGATCAGAGCCTACCACCGTGAATCAAATTATTCTCTCACTTGAACTATTCATAAAGATAATCAGAAGGGGGTTAAGATTGGACAGAGGTCAACGCGGGGTTATTCATGTGTCCATCAAGTATCAAGTCAAACAGGTAGATGAAGATGCAGATGAATGGAATTCGGGTCTAGAATCAAAAATCAAAAACACTCGATCTTGGAGCTATACTCTGCTCTGCGAAAAAGATTTCTAGTTATTATGGAGATTTTTTTTCTCGGAAACTTTCATCAAAATCCCGTGTTTCCCCAGAAAATATATGAAATTGACATCTATACTTTTTAACTAGAAACAGGAATGGATTTTTGCATGTTCTCCAAAAAAAATTTAAAAAAACATCAAAGTTTGGAACAAGATTTTAGGCAACTTGGACTTTGCCTATATTTTCTAGCATAAAATTTAAAATCCCTGGAACTAGACTTTAAAATTAGAAAGTTCAAAACTCGACACAGAAAATCAAGAGGATGGTGAAATTGAGTTTGATTTTGATTTGCTCTTGTATTAACCATTTCTATTTCTATTATATGTTATTATTATTATGTAGCGGATGGTGTAAAAAACATGTAAGTGGGAAGATTTATGATTGAAACGAGTATTTAATTGTGTTGTGTTGGAGGTTGGAGTATGAACATTGAGCATTGAGCATTGAACATTGAACATGAACGTGCGTAAAAAGATCTTTCCAGTTGTTGTTAATGTGTGAGAGACATGAATGTGGAGGATTTTATATTTTATCTCCTTGTAGTTTCCTCTGTAGTCATGAGACTGGAGTAGAGTGTAGGCATCTCATATAATATGAATTGTTTCCTATTCTCGCTTGCTTGTTGTTGGTGTTGGTCGGTCTGTCGGTTTGTTGGAAGTTAAGTTAAGTTTGGCAAAGGTCTGGTATCTATTCAGTATCTAGCATCTAGTATTTACTACAGTATGAGGGTCTCCTAGTGTGTTGCAATATGTAAAACCTTTTTGTAGTGTGTAAGACCCCTGACTGTGATATAATTGATTTTGATTTAGATCCGACATTATACATTACACAACTAGAGTACAAAGGCAAGGATTTTGATATCACAACTGGAACTTTGAGATGATGCTCAATCCCTTTACTCGTCTCTCGTCTTCTCCTTTCTCCTTCCTTTCCTCTTCATACCCATGAAATATGAGAAGCTCAACTCTTTTTTCTACTTGATACCTACTTTCATTACACGCCAGGCCGTCCTTTCTATACATTGACCCCCTCTGCTCTGTCCAGTATTCAGTATCCAGTACACAACTACAACTACACATGTAAGTATCTTTTCAAGCTTGTATTTTCTATATCCATTTACTTGCAAGTACCCACACATTTACTTCATTCGGTATTCTATGCATATATGTACACATGAAACAGTGACCGACATGCAAATCTATACATAATACACAAGATACACAATGCGCACCGATTGTGGAGTCTATCGAAATATATTTAAATGCAATGAATTCAAAATACCAATAGAAAAGAACATGAAACTCACATTATTATTATTTATCTACATATAATTCACAGTTCTTTAGCTACATATAAATACTATTTTTCAAAAGGCATTTCTGGATCTAGAATTGTATCCTGAGTCTTGCATTTTGTATACTATGGAAATCAGATTGGATTTTTTGATTTTTAGATTAGGTTCGGCATCAATCCTTTTACCTTTTCCCTCCTTTCTTATTGCTTCCTTATTCCTTATTTTACAAAGAAAATTCACCTCATTTCCTGTGTACTAAAATAGCCACATGGAATTTAACTGAGGATCTCTGTGAACATGTGAATATAAAATATGAATAATAAAGAAAGAAGGAAAGAAACAAAAAATAGTCGCTCATGTCCGAAGCGAAATGACATGGAAATTTAAACGTATTTGTCCAAAGTCCACAATCTAGAATCTACATGTTTTAATTTTACAAGAAGAGAATCGTAAGTGTACTAAAATTCTTTATTTTCTTTTTGTTAGTTCTTTGCCTCTTGGCATTTAATTCATGTATTAAATCTTAATGTGGTAGTACAGATATGTAAAATAAGAATGTGTGTTTAAATTTGTGCAGTGTACGACGAACAAGAACAAGTGTCGTTAATGCGTGGTTCCTTTTTTTGCTAATTGATGCGATGAATGTCGGAAGGAGCGTGGCTTTTACCCTTTAAAATATCCGTGTACACATGTAAGTATACATACAAAGACGGAATATTTATACAAGCAAAGTAAAGATCTTTTCATCCATCCACAGTCCACCATCGACCATGCCTATTCAACTTTTTAAATTTCCTTATTATGCCATTTGAATTTTATAGTTTATGTGTGTATTGTGTATTGTACACAGTATTACAGTATTGCAGTATTTAAGAGTTTTTTGAGTTTGATGGACCAACTTTTTGGTTTTGGTTTTGGTTTGGGTTTGGGTTTTGGTAACTTCACACGAGTGTCTAAATGGGAGTTTTAGATTCAACAGGTGGTCGACACTACAAACTACAAACTGCAGACTACATGAACTAACCTAAAGATCGGAGAATAAACTGAACTCAACTGAGTGATGGCACACCCAAACTTCAAACCACAGCTACAAAAGAAGACACTGTAGCAACTAAATACTATAACTAAAAACTAAATAATACATGTATGTACAATGTAAAATCCTCATACGCTACACGCAAACCTTATTATCTGTACAGTGTACACCATATTCACTCACGTATATAGGTAGAATATTGAATTTACAGAACTTAACACACAATTTATTCCTATGCAATATTTATGTGTATCAAGTAAAGACTCAAGAAACCTAAAAAAACTAAATCTCACACGTTTCATTTCGTTGACTTTAACTGCATATCTAAGCAAATTATTATATTATGTAACCAAGAAAACCAAGGAAGTGTACAGTGTGCAATGTACAATATATAATGGTAATGAATAGTCCAAGCCCAAAGGATGTAAAATGTAAAAGTTCTTTATTTACTATTTAAGCACGCACTTGATTTCTACTTTCTACACGTATGCATTTGGCTGGTGTCGCTTGACTTGGAAAGGTACCATATTACATTATTTACTAGGGTAACAACTCAAAACTTATAATACTTTATCTCGTCCCAACTCTTCAACTTTGGCTCCATTTTCTTTCTTTGAATATCTGCATATTTCAGTTTATTTTTCATTTCAGGAAAATTTGTCTCTTCTCTTGCATCTTGTCATAATAAAGTGATTTGATTTAATATTTGATGAGAGATGAGAGTAGCAAAAATATTAATAGTATTTGTACCTTTTTGTGCCAATTATTTTAGTAAATATTACTATTGTAAATTATCGTAATTCAACATCCTCTCTCGTGCTTCTCATTTCTCATCTCTCACAATTGTATCTTTTCAGCTTTGTTTAGGTTTCTTTTTATACGGGTGGACAAGCTATTAAAATTTGGAGGAAAGTCCAAAGTCCACATAAAGAAGTGCACTTTTCTGTACACTGTACTGTACTTTACCCTTTATATATCATGTGAATGTGGATGTGAATGTGGGTCTAATAAATAAATATTGTTCAATAAATTATATTCCCTTTAGAAATTATTAGCTCAGAAAATATACTGCAGTTTGTACTTTGTAGTTTGTAGACAATTTGTGTTTGGCGTATGAAGTGTGGAGACTTGGTAAGCGTGACTCTGTGTAGGCGATAGCTTTACTTGAAATAATTCAAGAGCTTTCAGTACATAATACATAACTACGTGAAAACAGAAAACAGGCACAGAGCACAAACAGAAACTTATTTTAAATTTATTATAGAAAAGAAAAGAAGAGCAGGAAAATAAAGCAATAGACAATTATAATGTACCTTTGTACTTGGTACTTGTAGAAGATGTAGTCTATTATCTATTATATTTACAAATTTGCACTGGCCGATCACAATTCCCATTTTTTTTGGTGTTCATGTTTTGTGTTTTATGATGTGATGATTTTTTTCATTGGTACATATTGCTCATGTAATTCCTAATTCATACTATAGTCTACATTCTACATGATACATGGTGCACAATGTACAAAGTACAAACTACAAAGATATTAAGGTAGAAAACGTATGTGTGTGTGTGTGTTGGTTTACTCATGTTATGAACTATTATGGCGTTGTGTCGGGCATAAGTCATCGAGGGATTGTGTTAATAAGGTGGAGATAAATAGAATTTGATACTTGAGGGCAAAGGAAGAAAAGAGAGCATCATAAATTTCTGAATCGACTCATTCACTCGATCCTCCGTACTCTGTATTCTGTACTCTGCACTCTGTATCTTTTAAGGAGCATTGGATTTTCTCTGTGTTTTGAATTGGAATTGGAATTGGATTGCATGTGTGAAGATTGCGCCCAATCGAGCAATTCATATCCATACTCCATACTCCACACTCCATTCTCTATGCACATGCAACGAGCAGGATGAAAAAGGTGAAAAGATACACATTTTGGATGGTTCAAATCAACATCAACATCAAGAATCGAAATCGAGGTCTTCTTCCTCTACCATCTATTCAATATGCAACTCGAGCACCCCATCCCATATTTTCCATATTGTATATCATAAGGCACGGCACAGCAAATGCCAAAAAACATCGAACATATAATATAATATAATGATAACGATATAACGATGAGCTAGGTAACTGGAAAGGTATCAGGAAAGCTAAAGAGACTTTAGACCATATGGTTCAAAATTCAGATTCAGATTCAGGTTCAGATCAAGATTCATGTACAGAATTTAATATTTTGTCTAATACAGGAATATACAGAGCAATCTGACTCTCCTATTGTCCCATTATTCAACTGAACAGTGAACTACATGCATTCATTATATTCTGTACACTCTAAACTCTACTGGAATCAAATGATACGAAATGATATGAGATGCTCCCTTGAAATTATTACGTACTACAACAACAACTACTACAAAAGTAAAACTTCATATTTTACTATTACCACTCTGTGTGTGTTCATTATTCAATGTTTTTTTTTCGGTTTGACACCTCGCCGATTTATGAGCTCCTTTTCATCCTCCCTTTCAACTCTTGAGCATTCAGCATTGTACATTGTGCATTGAGCATGTATGCAAGGAAGCAGACTCAAAACTGGAAGAAACAGAAGATGAAGAAGAAAAGTAGGAAAGTGAATGAGAGGGACAGAGAACTAGAGAAAGAAAGAGAGTAAAACAGCGACCTTCAGCATCAACATCAGCAGCACCCATTTCATTTCATTTTGATTCCGACTTGGAACTTTTAGAACAAGCTTATTCACGTGTATGCTTCCTTATCCCTTATCCCTTGTAACTCATACGATATGTATTATGTATTACCACTGTGCTCCAAATTGTTCTCGTGGATCTTTTTACTAGTTGTTTCTTTCTTTCTTATCTTTTCTACCTGTTGGTTTGCTGACTGCTACACATCCATACATAATACATAATACATAATAGGGACAATACGTAAATAAATGGATGGATGAATTATAAAACATTGTATGTAGTGTGTACACACAAATAACAAATGGGGACGTGAACGTATACACACATTGTAAATTGTAAATTGTAACTTTCAATAAAATCACAACTCACCTTTTCCTCCTCATACACAAATACATAAACAGCAACACTTACTCTACATTCTACATTCTACATCATTATTATCATCATAAACGTCTACATTTCATGTTCACACTTTTTCACTCTAGTAGATCAACACAACACCCGGGAGATATGTAGATGATGCACAATGCACCGTCATAATGAAAGGGAGGTGCAGACTGTAGACTGTAGACCCACACACATGCATGCATACTTGCATACATCACTTGGAAAAAACTTGGAGAAAGGAAAAGATGCAAAGGAACTTGTTCCGTTTTCAAAAGATCAGCCAGGCGCAAAAATTTCTGCTTGAGGTGTTGAGTGTTGAGTGCTCAGTGTTGAGTGTTGACTGGCTCTTTTATGTATTATTACAACTACAACAAGTAAAATAAGTAGATTGAAAAAAAGGTAGGAGAAAGAAAGAAAGGACGAGTGAGAGAGAATCATTTACTTGCACATTGATTAACTTGATCCATTTATATGAGCAACCTGGAAAAATACATACCATCTATTTTGTATGCATGTACTTTGTACTTTGTATTTTGTAGTTTTTGTGAGAGACTCATTATTTCTCTTGACATTTTACATGTTTTGCATGTCATCAGACCAAAGCCCTCGTCACCAATTATTAACTTGTATTTATATACTTGACTTGAGACTTGAAACTTGGAGTGTAAACTGCAAAATACAATACAATGTACACAGTACACAGTATGCAGATTGCAGATGTAAATGTATTTTGTAGGTAAGCGTCATGTCAGCAGCCAGAGCCAGGTGATTCAACTACTTTTTGTACTCTATGGTACATACGGTACAAGTATCTTTTATTTATATTGTACATAAGCGTAAGAGCATAGATCACCAACTCCTAACTCCTAACTCCTAACCTTTGCACATTATTACTTGTTCCTAGATACTTGTTTTTTGTTTTCTCCAGTACAACTCTTGAACTGCAGACTGCAGACAAGAATTTTTACATCTTTATTCCTTTAATTTTGAACATGGTTCTCTAATGGGATTTTATTGTCTTGAATTGTTCTGCAGTTTCGTGACCCAATTATTAAAGAGTCTTAACTCATTTTCACCATTTAGATTTACCATTTTCTACACAATTCCATTGTCATTGTTTTTCTCCCCATTGTGAGGAACAAAATACTTTTACTCTTTACTCACGTAAATGCACAAAGTGATTGTTTATGTCATTGTCTACAAATGAAATGTACGCCATCAATCAACATCTCCTTCAATGATATTTTGGTATCTTAACTTGCTTTTATAAGAACTTTCAGGTACTAAAAGATAAAACAACTTTTGATGTATCAATTTTTATTCTTATCTCAATTAATGCGCACGGTACAGTCAAGTAATATATCGAATAAGTCCTTTTACATAGAATATAGAATAGAGATCGAAATTCGTGTACATTGAAAATTGTACATATTTGTACACAAAACAATTTTTTTATACCTGTATTTTTACTTGCACTTTTAATTTTTGTTCAATGGTCAATCCAAAAATCTAAAGTCCAAAACTTTTAGACAAATGTTGCAAGTTGAAATTGTAATTAAATGATCATACCACCATACATATGTACCGCCATACGACACTGAATAAAATTCCGAGTAAATATTTCAGAGGTGTGTCTCTAGTCTCTTGTCTCATGTTCTGTAGATCACAGATCAAACTGTACAAAAAAATCAAGAGATAACAGAGACATCAGGACAGGATATCACAGGGCAACAATCAAGTTAAATGCAGGTATTAAATATTCAATGAGTATTGAATTAAGCCCTCTGATAAAATTCTAGTTATTGTAAGTATAAGAAAAGCTGCTGTATGTGTAATAAATAATGTGTTTGACTTGAAATAAATAAGTTGTACTGTATTTGTAATGAGTGGTGTCTAACTTTGTTTCATGTACGTCAAGTAAACATTTGTATATATGAATTTTGATAATTGGTTTGCTTTGGTTTGTAAATCCTAAGCATTATGGAGTATGGAATATGAAGCTTCTTTTTTCTCATTGTCTTTTGACTTGTGAAGGAAGGGGTAAGAAAAGAAAAGAAAAAACAGAGGGGAAAAACAGTCACGTGAAGGTTGGAAATGACTTGGAATCCTGCAGTGAGTGTGTTCTTCTTTTGTTTTATACCTCGTTTTATACTTGCTCCTCGTTCATCTTGTTGCTTGTTGCTCTTTGCTGGTTGTTGGTTGCTTTAGAATTTGATTGATCTCTAGGTTGTAATAAAACAAGGATTTACTTTGGAAATTAGTTCACGACTTCTGATCCAGTTTTTGTTCATTGTCCATGGTCCATTGCTCATTGCTCATTTGCTCATTTTACAAAGAAATTTGTTACATCAATTTAACCTGAAGAGCCGACAGCATAAATAAAATACAATCCACATGTACATGTATTTGTGCATGTAAATGCGGGGTATCTCATGTACCTCCAGCAAAAACAGCACACGATACAAGATACAAGATACAAGGTACATAATATGCATGAAAGTAAACGTGTGCAAAATAAACGAGAGCAGTTAGTTTCATTGTGTGTGTGTGTTTGTGTGTAATATTTTCCATCCCCCTGCCGCTTATTACTACTACTTGTTACTTATTACACAGCACAACCAATAACAATTACTCTTCTTCTTTTTCATCTCTATAATGTATCATATAATCTGTAATATTATGTGTAATGTAGAGTGTACCATTTTTTTATCTGATTTCTCTCTCTCTCTCTCTCTGTCTACTTGTAAAAAAGTAAAAAAAAATCTCAAATCTGTGCAAAAGAATAATTGTGCTACCATTAAAACTATGAAATGTGTACATAATATCTATACATAAGGTCTTTGGCGGTACAGATGTACGAGCTTTTGTTATAATTTTTAATAGTAATCATGACCACAATAATAATTCCATAACTTTTGATTTTGATTTCACTCATTTGATTTACTCAGCCGCTGTCTTAATTCTTCTCAGTTCTCAGTAATTCAGTACTACGTACACACAAAAGATAATGTGCAATAAATCCATGGGAATTTATGCAAGATTTATTGTTGTCTTTGAATTCTTTGAATATGTCTGGAGTTTGGATCCGCATGGCATTGGCAGTGCATGTATCAATGTATCATCCGTCATTTGCATTTTCATTGCATTATAATATGTAATACATTAAAAATGTATATCTACATAAACTGTTCGTTGTTCCTTGGCATTTGGCATAATAAATAATTTGTACACGAAAATCCAGAGCAACTTTTTTGATGGTACATTTTACAAGTATTTACAAAATTCAGATCCACTGTTGCTGATGCTTTCATCATCATATCAAAGGTCTAATAGGTTTATTGAGCTCCATGTAAATCCTGCTCAAATGCCGTTTGCTGTTTGCCGTTTGCCCTTTGCCGTGTGCATAATATGTTCACTTGTTCGACTTTTTGATGAGTAGATGACGTTATTACCTTTACTATTACGATTACGATTACAATTACAATTGGAATTGCTCTACTATTACAACGTCATATCCATGTAATGAAAAATCATATTATGTAATAGAATAAAAATCGAAAGCGGATTTTTATAAACACGTGAAGAAATTTTGATGATGATAATCCTCACTTGGAATCTAAATGACTCCTGCACGTCTCTTCATTCTCGAGTCCGTCCTCAACTCTTAAATTCTCAATTCCCAGTCTCACATCCCCTCAGAGAAATAAACATGGGGCTAAGAATTTATTCTATGAGAGCTTTCAAAATTTCAATTCATTTTTAGGGAAAAAGTCATATTTAAAAAACCTTTTTCATAAAAGCTTTTCTTATAACTTCTGTTTTTTTTAATTCTGTTAATTAAATTTAAATTTTAAACAAATTATTTAAGAGTTTTTAGGGATGAAACATGTATCAATAAATTTAAAAAACCCCACTTCGTGAGGATTTTATATCGCCTTGAAAGCACAAATGCTTAAGGCTCCGGATGCGAAACTGACTACAAAAAAATATCATCGTGTCTGTTCATCATTATAGAACTAGTATCATGCACCAACTAGCGGACAAATGTGGAACTTGTTGTTCATAAAATTTCCACCAAGTGGCGTGAACATACAAAGCTTGTCCACTTTAGTTCCAAATTTGTCCACTAGGTGACGCTACTGTCGAGTTGACAAATTTGTCCACTAGGTGGCAAGTTCATAAGTCGACGCAAAGCGGACTCTATCTGGCGACAGACGGACGGACAGACACGACTATTACAATAGTCTGCTTTGCATCCTAAAAATGAAGAATCACGATAAAAATGGCGAACAAAAATGAATTGGACTTTTGACTGGGAAAGTTGTAATATTTTGTGAGGGCTGAAGTAATATTTTTGTAAGGGTGATGCTGCAATTTCTACACATGGTCTGATGAGGATGATGATGTATTATAACGTATAAAATACAAAATATGGAATACAAAATCCCAAATACTTTACAGATACATTGTATTTTGTCGACGACGATATTTGTACAGCTAAAGCTAAAGCTACAAAGCGCACAACGTGTTTGATACTTTTGTATAATATAAAGTATACATAAAGTGTTGGTGTTGGTAGTTGGATAATAATAATAATGATACAAACTCTGAGCATGTAGAGTGTAGAGTATAGAGATAACCAGAACCAGATTTGCTCCACATTAATCATCTCGTTGGTTTTTTTACTCACAGTATGAATTTTTACTCTATATAATATTCATTAAGTTTGGTTAATTTACATTCAGCGTGTGTAATCACTCCTCTTCTCCTCGCAGATAGGATTCACCTCCAGGGCCAAATACAGAAGAGAGGAGAGAGGAAAAGTCTTTGATTAAATAATAACTAAATAATCATTATAATCATACAAATAAGCAAAGAGCACAGAAAACAAAAGAGAGGAGGAAGACAAACTTACTTCCATGTGCTTACTTCTTACTTCTTACTTATCCATTAGCCATTCACAGTCCATCCTCCATTCACATTTCCAACCCTGTCCTGATAAAACAAGAAACCATCTTAATACATTTTGTCCCTGTAGCGACAACCGACAACTGAACTGTTATGGAAATCACTTTTCTTCTTCATTCATTCATTCATCATTGATTCAATTCATAAAACATGATGGAATTAATTGAAACCCAAAACCCAAAATCATGAGCGTTTGCTCCATTTGATATTTGACATTTGATACAAATTCCATCATCACGTTTAGAATTTTTTAATCTAGAATAAAGAATAAACGATTAGCAAGAGCAAAAGCAGGTAGTCGAGCTTTAAGCGTTGAGTCTCAAGTCAAAATGTATCAAAAATTACTAAAACACAAAGCTTTACAATTTTGTATTTTGTTGAAATAGTAATTATGAGTTGTTGTAGTGGAAAAGTAAAACTTTTGTTCCAATTTTCATGGTCTGCATAATAAATAATTGTATAAAAATGTTACACATGTTACAGATGAAACCAAAAGTAAGTAGAAAAGAAGTTTTTTAATCTATTAAAACAAGCCTTTAGATCTTTTGGACTTTGGATACATTTACAATTTACATGTTTGTGTGTTTTCATGTGCCCACAAAGAATTTATACCCTGTCAAATAATAATACAAATTTATTCAATGGTGGTAAAATATTGTAGGAGGGATGAGAAATCTTATCCTAATGATGTCGATATCCTCATTTTTTGATAAATTGTTCAAGATACTAAGATTGCCGATATCCAGATACCGATACCAATTGAGATGAAGAAAACGTGATAAAGCCTCATTTACCATTCCGAATTGACTTTATCATTAATTATTATTTATCTTTTTATGTTTGTGTTGACAAAAGTTGACTAATAGCTACTATTCACATGCATACAAAATGTGTGTACAATGTACAATGTAAATGTGTAACTAAATATTTAATACCAAAGTACACAATACAATACACAATGTACAGTGTACACCTCAAGTTTAAGAATTCTTTGAGGACTTGTACACTGCACACTGTACACTGAAAAATAAAAGCAAGATTGCTAGATTTGAAAAATTGCCACCCACTTTACAGAATTACAATGATGGGGCAGTGAACGTGTTAATTGATCATAAACATAACTCTTTGCTTTTCCCTCCTTCTCCATTCATCTACCATCTTCATCCTTCATCCTTCATACATACAGCGTAAAAGCTGGACCTTTCATAATATAATGTAATACTTGCATGAGAAATTTCAACTTGCAGTAAGTACAAAGTAGAATCTACACAAGTAGTGCGTATAATATAGAAACACATGGCACATTCATTTCCTATAGTTCATAGAACGCGCATCTGTGTATTTCCCATATTTTTATCATACTTTCCCTACCCAATTTTCCTTGGGAATTTTTCCTCTACCATCACTCTGGAATTCACACTAATAAATATTATACATTCTAACTTTTAACAAAAAATTCTAAATACAACGTTTAAAGTAAAAGAACTCGAATGTTTGGTCGTACCTTTGAAATATGAAATGGTAAATGTTAAAAGTAAGAAATTTTCGAATAAAAGTCAAAAGTCAGTATCATCTGTGTGAATTTAATACATGTGATGGTCCTACCCACTCCATTCATTTCATTGCATTTAATATTTAATCTTTTTTTCTCTCATTTCATAATTCATAATTTGAGCAATAACTTTTCACTTGGAATGTTGCGGTTTCTATTTTATATATTTCTACAAACTTTGTGCTTCATGATACTCCCTGTTTTTTATTGTGTTGTATAAAATATCAACCTTGGACAATAAACATTCTTTTCTCTTTGAACTGGATCTGGATCTGGATTTTAAACAAAGTTTAATGTGAAAAAAGTAACATTTGTTTCTTGAATTACACAGTCAATGAATTTATTATCACTGCAAAAAATTCATTTAGAGCAGAATGTTTTATGGTAATAGTAAATGTAATAAATGCTAATGACTAAGGTAATGATGACGGTCATTATCCATCTATTATGAACAAAGAATCATGTGTAATAGGTAATAATTGAAACATGAAATAAAATGATCTGGTATACTTATTTTTTATTTGAGCACGACTTTTTACTTTTTACTCAATTCTCAATCTATATTTCCATTTTCATGTCTCCTCCAACCTGCAACCTGCTTTTTCAATCGGTTCGAAGAACGGACGACTGACGGAGAGAGATTTTGTTAGTGCTTTTTGCTTGGAAGGATAAAGTTGCTCCATATGTAGATATTTTGAGGCTTTTATATTTGATATTTGATATTCGATACCTGAACACGGATGCATTGTACATTGTATATTGTACAATGCTGTATATAAATGTAAGTGTAAATGGTACATGAATATACAGTGTAATTGATTTGATAATATTTAATTGAGCCAATTATCCCTCTTTTATGTGAGCATTAGAGCCAGATTTACTAGTTCAAACACATAAAAATGATGGTAATTACAAATGTCTGGCTCTGGCTTTGGTTTTGACTATGATTCTGACTTTGGCTCTGGCACTCACTCATCATCACTCATCTTTTCACTTTTGGCTTTTGACGGTTATGGTTCAAATTAGAGGATTTTTTTTGATCGCCAGTTTTCTGTATCGATTTATTATTAAAAACAAAATAGCAATTAAATGCGATAGTAAATAGTAGCTTGCTGTTTTTTCTACATTCTACCGGGTGGTTGAAAAAGTGTACGATAAATACTGATTGTACATATTAAGATAACTTTTAAAATTCTAGCACATTGATTGACATGCACGCGATGCTCAATTGTGGTGTGAAAAACCAGTCATTTGTTTGCATAAATAATTCATTTAATTTTGTTCCATTTAAAATAGGTGTTTGGCGTTGGGTTTGGTGATTTGAGGATTCATTATACATTACTTTTCAAAAATATTCTAGGTATTTTTTGTGGTGGCTATTTGAAATTTGAAATGGAATTCTAATATTGAGCATAGAGTATAGAATTTACTTGACTCTGGGCTGTTGACTTGAGTTGACTTGGACGTGAGAGATACGGAGACGAGTTCAATAAAAAGGGTAATAGTCCTTGTCGCCTAAATGTACTCAAACTCATACTTACTTCTGTCGGCATCCACATTACCATTCCCATTGTCCACATTCAAAATACATTCATAGTTCATAGATATACATCTTTCTATTATCTGTGTATCCTGCATAATGAATGAGTAATAAAATTACCGGAGATAAAAACAGAGTCTCTTCTTTTTTTTCTATATTCTGTATTTTGTATTTTCAGTAAAGGACCAACCATCAAGATTTTTATTTCCATGTAAGTAGAATGTAGATAGGTATGCATTTATTTATTTATTTGAGTGTGGAGTGTGGAGTCCAGTTTTACCCCTTTTTGTCTCTGTATTGGGAATCCGAAATGAATTTAGTTCTTTAAAGAAAAAAATAGTCTACAGTATGTAGTACATACTTCAAAGTTTAGTGAGGCATGATTTTCCTCTTCTTCTTTTTGTTGTAGGTGAATGTAAAGTCAGTTAGTTTATTACTTGTTGATAATAGTTTCTCCCTGGATGATTTGAGATTTTAGTCTATGTGTGTTTGTTTTGACTTTTGACGTTGACTTTTCTTGTGGTTTTGGTTGGCTCTCATGTTATTTGATGTGGTTGTACTTGTTTGGTTTGGTTTTACTGGTAGTTTGAGATAATTCGGTGGGTTCTACATTTTATACTCTTTACACTGTTGTACATACTTGTGTAATGTATATGAGAGCACCATCACGTACTACATTATATTATGCATAGTGGACAGTGGAGAGATATCGCATCACATCATCACAGTCATCTTTTAGTTTTAGTCAACTCTGCTATGGTATTTTGAGTGTTTTGGTGCACGTGCGATAAGACTAGTCAAGATTCAAGATTCAAGGAGTCACCCACGACGAGAATGACGACAACTAAAGTCCAAAGACAAAAACTCCTCTCGTCTCCCTCTTTTTTCCTCCCTTGTTCCTTTTCCTCTTTTCGTGTATGTGTATCAAGCACCAACCCGAACCACAGCCAGACTTGACTTGTCCATCTACCTACATTTTAGATTTCAGGGAAAACATCTTTTTAGTTTTCTACTGTAGACTGAAGATACATACAGAGAAAGAGACAGCAAGAGAGAGAGAGAGAGAGAGAAGATTCTAAACTCTAAACGGATTTCCAGTTTCTCGTTCAAAATGGATGACATTGGCTTTTAAACTTGTTGAAATTTGTCTGTGACATGAACTACAATGGCAAAATCATGTCGTGGACATTCCCTGAATTTTCTTCTATTTTATGCCCTGACAATGAAAACACTTTAACGTTTTCAAATGAGGGGAGATGGGAATCCACTCCTTTTTCTCTTCTTTTTCTATCTACTTGACTTTCTACTCTACTCTACTCGTCACCTCAACTTTTTCTTTCGAACCCAGTTTTAGATAGTGATTCAAAGAGTCAAAGAGTCAAAGAGTAAAAGATTCAAAGATTTAGAGATCCAGGTCCAGATTCCCAAATTTAAGTCCTTGTTCTACATTCAACAACATTAACTTTAACGACATTCTGACTCCTTTACTCTGGAAAAAACAGACATGGGCTATTTACTATTTACTATTTCTTACTCTTTTCTAATCTATTTAATTCATGGATCATGGATGCAGACTCGGACCAGGACATGAACAATGAGCAATGAAGGATGAACATAAACATGAGCTTGAAGTAAAGTGATAGTTGATATGGCTGTAAACATAAAAAATATTAGGACTGAGGATATTTGTTCCAACTACTAGTATCTAGTATCTAATATCTAATATCTTCACCCTGCCTTCCCAATTCCCTATTCCCAATTCTAGATGGAAGATGGAAGTTGGAAGATGCCACCCATTGATTACATAATGATAGCTTGTCATATGTACGCCCGTGTTGAGGGATGAGGAGGAAAAGGAGTAATTCCATCTAGAATCTAAAATCTAGTATCTAGAATTACAGCACCTTTTCATTTAACTTACCTCAGCTATCATTTTCACTTGAGCTGGATTTTCAAAGCTGTGAGTCAACTGATCCCTGTATATTGTAAATTGTAAATACGCTATGTTTTATGTTTTACTATGCCAATGTTCAATGTATACAGTATAAAGTATATGGTATCATATGCAGCGTTTAGTGTGTGTGTGTGTGAGTGTGTGGAGGGTTGAAAAAAAATTAACAACACACACAAGAGAAGGAGGAAGCACTATGATGTGCATACAAAGAGCCACATCAAGGAGCTTCTCAACCCTCAAAGAGCTAGTGAAAAGAAAGCCGCAAATTGCTGATCCGATATGCTCTTACTCATCCTCAGTCAGTCAACCAACTCTATATACTCTATGCTCTTTACTTCTACATACTGTGTACTCTGTACTTCTACAGTCTACTTTCTGAATACTGAATATGTATGTACATTGAACAAAGTGCGAGGAAGAGAATCGAAGGAGGTTTATGTATCATGTGTAATGTATTTGCAGCTACCTGGAAACACTTAAGCCCTATTTACCACCATCATTTCATTTCTTCTCCATTCTCCATTCTCCATGTACTTCCTTGAGGCAGTAGAAATATATGCATATACATACTTGTTCAATTCATCCCATCTTCATCTTTTAACGTGCGGTTTACAAGCCCTATTTCATTCATGTCAGTCCAATTCCGTGTTTCTACTCTTTTTAATCCTATCGCTAGGAAATTCAATTCACACTCTCTTTTTCCACTTCTTCCGCTCTTCCTCATCTTTTAACTTACGCCTCTGATTCTGGTTCGGATTCTGATTCTATTTTCTATTTTTAACCTTTGTCCAGTATGCAGCATTAAGTGTTTAGAATACTGAGCAGAATCTAGAGTCTAGAGATGTCAAAAAAACTCACCCCTGGAGTAAAATCATTAGAATACAATACATAATAAAATCAAAAATTGGATGGTGTCAAATGCCAAATGCCAAATGGAGAATCTAAAATCCAGTGGCACTTTGTTCCCTCTTGAATTTCAGTACGGTTTTAGATGCGGTTTTCCCTTAGAAGAGAGAGAGGGAGAAGAAGAGAGGCATCATTACATGTAATTTTATACCATGCAGTATACATAGTGGTAGCTATAGAACAAAATAAAATAATAAAAAGTATACATATAGAGTGATTTCCCTAATGACCAGATTTGCATTCATTTTCACGTAGAGAGAAAGGTCGAGTTTTTATAGAGAAAGATGTATCAGAGGACATGAAAAAAAAAGTGTTCTACATGTAATAAGCCTTGAATGTCATCTCGGCATTTTAAATTCCAAGCTCCAAACTCCAAACACCAAACACCAAATGTACAGCGTAGGTAATATGTAATATGTATGGGTAATGAGTACAGGGAGCAAGTATTATGTGTTTGGATATTTGTAACTGGAACTGGAACTGAGAAGTGATATTGTGATATTGGAGTGCAAGTGGCTCATCAAGAGGAGAATTTATGTATGCAAAGTATATAAAAGACATTAATGCCATGAAATCCATCTAAATCTTATCCAAATATTAATGTTTTAGTTTAGAGTTTAGATTTTAGAGTTTACGCTCTGTGTAAAAAAAGTACAATGATATTACAACAACAATGTACAATGTACAGTAGGAATACGGTGTACGGGGTACGATGAACGATGAACGGTGTGGTAGCTCATGTCTCAAGTAGGGTTCACTTTTACTCACCTAAGCCGGCTTTTTCTATACATGTGTTGTATTTACATATATTTATATTCATATTCATATTCATGTGATGGGCCCGTGTGTAAATACATGTGTAGGAATTACGAGTGAAATTTGGTGTGACTGTTGCTCTCGAATCTCATGTATTGTGTGAGGAAATGAGAGCCATTTGTAATCTGTAATCGCAACCTCTCCCTTCTCATAAAGACCAATACGGAGGATAAGTAGCTATGCATATATTTAGTATTTAGTCTAGAGTCTAGTGTCTAGTGTCTAGTGTTAAACTTTTGCATTGTGTCAGCATTTGAATCATAAACAGTATTATAAATAATATTTATTTTTATTAATTTTTTTTGTCTTCACCATCCAAATTGACTAAATGTCCAGAGTCTAGTGTCTCGAGTTTAGTTATGCGTATGTATTATGTACTGTATTATATAAAGCATTTTTTGTAAAAGTTTTATGCAAATGAGAAGACATAATTGGGGTGCTCCGCATACTTCATAAGCCATGCACTTTATTCTTTATACTCGTACTTAACACTCTAAATCCAAGCTAAAATTCAAATTTACATTGAAATCTACAAGATCCAGATTCAGATCCAGATCCAAACGACATTCACATTGACATGAGTACTGAACAGAACAGAAGAGAACAGAACGAGGAGCGGCTCTGAGAATAGATAATAGAATAGAATGGAAAGAGACGGAACGAGAACGAGAACGAGGAACACAACAAGCGAAGATAAATGAAACTTTATGGGCACTCGAGTCTCGAGTTCACATCACAATATTTCATAGGTATCATATAAGTATAATATACGTATAATACCTACAGACTACAGACTACAGACTGGAGCAGAATAATAGCTGTAATGATGATACACACAAGTGGGCTTCGCTCCGCGCGCAGACCGGAGGCAAAACCAGAAAGGCTATTGTTGTATCAGATATTTTAACAAAACTCCCAAAATACTATGCGCTCGCTACG
>JABASP010000367.1:0-56416 GCA_019776565.1 Sminthurinus signatus
AAGGGTAGAAATGGGAGATGCGGGCATTATTCCAGCTGAAATGCTGAGTTCTTATTGGCTGATGGCTCCGCACGCACCCATCCGAAGCGGAGCTTCGGCTGTGAGGGTGCTCCGCTCCCTTGAGTGACGGCTCCTCCCACAAAATGGAAAACTAATGGACGATTACAATGTAGTTACGGGATACTTACATAAACATGCATCATGGAGAGAATTCAATAGTATAGCGTATAGCTCATAATATATTTTGTTCCGAGTGCTGAAAGTTGGGAATGATTTTTCTAAATAATAATCTTTCCAGTATAAAATCATTGAATCTTTTTCTCTTGTTGTGCTACCTATGTATTCTAGATTCTAGGTGATGTTATGCTACACTAAAAAATACAAGGACGATTAAAGTGTTATTTGGTTCTGTCGCTCTCTGTCTCGCTGCTTTATGCATGTGTAAGCATTTTAAATGTTGGTAAAAGAAAGGAAGTGAGTTCATGAACTGCGACGACAAAACGATCAAAGGTGCGTGATATAATATGTAACATTTATAAGTTGTGATATGATTTTTCTCTGCCGTAATGTAATATAAAGTTGTCGTTTTTGTCCGGACGGATATAATGCTGCATCTCCATAATTCCTGTAATCTCATATTGCCGGCTCCTCTCACGTATGTACAATGTAGATTCATGCATGTCAAGTATCAAGGAAATAGTATTATACTTTTAACTTTAAGGACGCGTACATACGTGATATTCATTTCATGTGTCATGTACATACGGGAATAACCGACGACCAGCAACCGTTTATAAATAACTACTTGTTTTTTTTATAGATATATTCAAGGCATGGGCTAATATGAATATAATATGGATGCGTTTTTAAAAGTTGAGGTGACGAAAGATGAACTGTAGATTTATTTTCTTTCTTTTTTTTATACCAAAGTAACCAAAAAAAGAAAGATTATAAATACATAACTCATTACCACGCGTTGTCTAGATCATTTTACCATGTTGATACGGATAACTTTGCATGTACCGATATTTAATAATATATTATTGGACAAAGCAGAAAAGGGTCATGTATTTGGTTGTAAAGATATATGTATGATAACACCTTCCTCGACCCACCAAAAAAAATCGGTGTGATAACTTCAATTAATTACGTAATATCAATCAAATATCTAATAGTTTTTGGTGTTTATAATTTGTTTGTTGTTATCTATAAAATTCTATCTAAAATGAAGGAGGATGAAGAATGTAAGATTTGTAATTTGTCCGTTCGTGTCCAGGATTAGTTTGTGTGTGCATGTGTACGAAGTACATGATGGAGATTATTACATATTACATTACTTTTATTACTGCTATTTATTTATATCTACAATACGCATCTACCTTTTACCTGCTGATGGAGACCCAAAAAAATACAAGCGATAGACCAAGGTGAGAAGAGAAACATGAAAAAAAAGAGATCAATTATAACATGCAGATGGAAATGGTGCGACGGAATTATGTAGAGGTAACAGGTAATGACGGTGATAAGAAGTTGAGCAGATTGATCGATCTGTTTAAGATTTACTTAATTACAAATCCCGACATGCATGCACACAACCCCGTGTGTAGAGTGTAGAATACCACAGGATACATTACGTTCAAGGGCTCAGAGGATGTGTGTGTGTGTAGTGTGTAGGGAATCGTTTCATACTCCATCTTCTCTCTGATTCTTCTGGTTGTACTCTCTGTACATGTGAGGAAAGGGTAAAGGGTTTCAGACCAGCGCAACTTCTTTTTGAGCATCAGATTGTAGTTTATAATTTAAATTTGTAATTTGTAATTAATAGCTGTCTGTGAGTTCATCAAAATGTCAAAGTTGTATCAACAGAATCTACATGGAAAGACGGACAGACAGAGAGAAAAGGAAAATCAAAAATAATTTCATGACTTTCAAAGTTCAACATTCAAGATTGACAAAATGTGTAATCACAACAAGACAAGTTTTTGATGCATGTGCACAGATTAGAAAATACATGAGTACTCTCATTTAACAAATGTTTGTTAGTGCAACAACTAGTAAAAGCAAATAATTTGAAAATAGTTTCTTTGTGTAGGAATCAGCTGTGTAATGTTTCTTTTTTACTCGGACAATCTCATATTTATCAGATGAAAAATGTACTTTTTCACATTTCCTTTAATTCCGAATCCCGAATCTTCGTCTTTTGTCTGTACTTCTCCAGAGCTTCCATTTGCATATATCTTACAGACTTTGTGACTGGAGTAAATGGAGTTTCGTCTCCGCTTTGTTTCTTCCTCCAGTGTTTTGACTTGCATTCATGAGCAAATCAACGCACTTTTATAAGTTTAAGACCAGAAGAAAGCTATGTAGAATTGGGAGAATTTTGGAGTTTTGTTGGGGGGAATGTTGTGTAAATATGAAATAGACGCTGGATAGTTTGTAGAAATGTACTGTGGTTGTGGATAGTGTTAGATTGACAATGCGGAGAAGAATTGTATATTATGATCATGATTCTAGTTTTGTTTCTAACACAAAACGCAAAACACAACTAATAAACAAGTTAGGTATGCACTGGGATGCTGAGGCTGTAGAAAACATGCCACGTAACTTATTACTCAGCATGATGCGGCACATTCTCATGTCCTTCTGGATTTTCTGTATTCTCTACACCCGCGTCCTATAAATACACAATCCAAAATCCTCAATGTGTAACCTGTAATGCACATCGTAAGATAGATTGAGAATTTAGAGTGTAGAATATTATTACAATTTCAACTCAAAACCAAGGTGCTTTCCTCAACATTCACCATGGCTACGCTCAAAATTCATGCATTTAGCAATTTGCAATTAAAATCCCCTTGTTGTGAAACATGAAAAATGCTGAGGGAAATCAATTAGAGTGCGTATTTGTGATGCTGTTATCTTTCATCTGAAATCTGAATATGGAATATTGAATGTTTAGTGGGAGCAGTGGATTCTGAGTTGACACCATAAATAAGAAATAAAAAGCAGGGATTGAATTGGACGATCAGAGAATTGAGAATTCCGTCCGTATTAGGCATAAGCTCATACAACTTGTGGAATTCCAATTCATTCCCACTGTTTCAACAATGAGGACTGTCCATTCTCCATACATTTCAATCCCGTTTGTTATGTTTTAGTCTTCCTTTCCACCAAGTGACACGTGAGAAGACTACTCTAATCTGCACTGCAATTCAACTGGACTCTTATCATCTCTCGTTATCTCGCTGTACTTTGTTCCTGTATTTGATACGACACCTCATCATTCATATTTCATATGATGCATTTCACACAGTATTAATTTGTAACATTATTTTGTAGCCCACCGAATTTTTACACACAAAAGCGTAATCTCTTTTTGCTCTTTTTAAGTGTTTGTGTGTGGATTTTCAAGGTGAAAATGGAAATGGGAAAAGTGAAAATTGAAGGTAGCGGTTGCAAAAGTGATGGAAAATGTGATGCTGACTGGAATGGAATGTACTTGAGAGGAGAAGAACAAGCCAGAGTTGGAATATGAAGCACTTGAAGAATCAACTGAGATGAGCCGTCTTAAAAAAGGACGGTGAGAGAAGAGGAGTGATTGTGGATTGTGGATTGTTGATCCGATTGCTTTGTTCGTCCTGTTGTCTCTGCTTCAGATTCCTCCGGATCCATTCAATCCACTCCAATCATCTATAATGCATCCAAATTCTTGTAATTCTTTACCTTATATGACAGCGTCCGAGTTTTTTGTTCAACCTCCACAGCACAGATACTCTCTGAAACTACGCTTATTCATTAAGAGTTGTGTGTAAAAAGTAAAAGGGGTTTCTAACGAGTATCAAAAGGACGGGCAGAAAAAAAAAAGAGAAATAAGTTGGTAATTGTAAATGGTAGAATGTTATCAGTAGTTTTTAAATACAAGGGATTTGTTGTGGAATTCCGCAAGTGGACATGCTATGAAATTTGGTAGATGGAAAATAAGGGATGTTCAGAAGTTGACTTGTATTTGCAATGTGGATATTTGTTCGGAAACGGTTAGGCAGCGGTTGGTGAGGACGAGGTAGGAAAATGACTTGATTCGGAATGGGAATCATTAGCGCGTTGGTGTAAATCGGAGGACAGGGAGATAATGATACTGCTGACTGATGGGTAATTAGTTGCTTCTTTGCAGACTATAAATTACACGATCACGGGAGAACAGGGGATCCAGAAGGAGTGCGACAGGAGCAAAAGTACATTCCACATGTTTGTATTTCTGGGCTCAATGTACATTTATTGTGTGAGTGAAAGAGCTCTACTGTTAACACTTGGAGTACATTTCTACATTTGTACTTTGTGCACCGAGCACCGAGTGCTTCTGTTTTGTGTGAGGAGTGGAGAAGCGAGGAAGCGACAAGACAGGATTATGCAACCACATTTCTCTATGATTTCTCTATGATTTGTGGTGGAGACCAACACCCAATGCTTTCCTGATAAATGATGTTCAAGAAACTGGTCGTTTATTTTTGAGCCGCGTAATGGAAATGAGATGAATCTTGTCCTTCAATTCTCCACTTTTAACTTTGAACTTACACTCGAGCTTTTGGTTAAATTAATGGATTGTCGTGTCTTCCCTTGTCTCTCCACTCTCCACTCTCCACCGTCACCATTCACTACTCACTATTTCCAGCCTCATCTCGACTTCCTCCTTTCCTCCTCACGCGGATGTAAGTGAACGGGGACTGCGGAACAACATTCACACTCAAGACTCAAAACTCATATGTTGGCAAAACCACAAGTACGGAATTAAAATTTAGCATCATTTCTGTCTCATTTCAGCTTTTAAATACAAAATTCCCATTTCATCATTCTCAATTCTCAATTCTAGAGTCTTGATTTTTGATTTTCGATGCTTGATGCGTTCAAATATTAAATGTCTCGTTTTTTAAATACCATTTAAAAAACGTGGAAGGAGAAGTAAATTGATTCTAGGAGAAAAAAACAGGGGTGAAAAATAACAAGGCTGAGAAAAATGTTTTGCGGTTTGCGGTAAAATAATAAAAAGTAATTTTGGTTGGAGCAGTGCGCTGAATAAATCAAATTGAGTGGAGAGTGGAGCCAGATACTTATCGCAGAAAAACTAATAGCTTGTAATATTCTGTGGACTCCAGATCAACTTCTTCTTTGGAGGCAGAGGGTGTTTGTGTTTGTCTACAAGTGTAATATTCTGTAGTATCTCGAGGATGTTGTACATTGTACACTTGATTATGCTGACTGAGAACTGAGAACTGTCTCCGTATGTACACTCGCGTCCTCTCCACAAACTACAAGCACAATCTCCAACTGAACAATATTTATGCATTCATGTGCTGTACAATAATTTAGAGACAGACAATTATCCATTTCTCTCTGCTTCTGCTGTCTCGGGAGTTATGGAACAGGTTGGATCTGTTATGTTTGGATAAACAGACAAAGAATGCACACTAAACATTACTAATGTGTAATATCTCCTCCAGTTTGAATGAGTATTAAGGTGTAACTGCATCATAAAGCCTCTCTCTCTCTTTCTCTCTCTCTTTTTCTCTCCACTCTCCACTCCTGACTCCTGACTCCTGACTACTGAAAAACCATCAACCCATCAGAAGAGCAAGAAGCGCATAATCTAGGAATGAGAAATGGGAAGGAAGGAGCAGCAAAACAGGTTTCCGACCAGAGCCCTTACATCATTTCCCTCCTTTTCTTATTATCAAAATATTGCTTATTAGATGGAAATTTCCTTATGCAAACATTCAAAGGCATAAATACACTCAATCCCATCACACTTTTATTTATTCTCTATTCTCCTCAACTCCAACAACTCACAAAATATTACATGCATCTTGGCTCTGCTCCTTTCCTTTTTCTTTCCATTCTCCAATCTCTTGAAACTTGAATGGAAAATGGAATATTACAGAATATGGAGACATCCCATTCTCAACACACAGTTTGTCCAAACTACAAAATTTAAAACTCTGTCCCAATCTGCACTACAGTTTTTAGTATAAACTTTAAACTCAATAATATCATGCAAAACAAAAATACAGAGAACTTTTAAAGCATGTTATTTTCTGTACATCTCAAATCTCAAACAATTGTAAATTACAAGCCTTTTTTTAGATGCATTTTTTCTTGCTTCTAAACTCAATTTGGACGTTGTTCTAAAAGTTGATGGTTGTACAGAAAACATGTAGTTTAATGTTTCATTCGAAGGTGTAGATTGTTGTGGTGATTGTTTTGCTGATTCGTGAGGAGAACAAGTTGGATAAATTAGTTGGAATCAAATCAAAGAGGAGATAAAGTCATCAGAGCAGATGCAGCCGACTACCGACTTTTTCCACCGATAAAAGATAAAAATGCCATTTTGTTGAGTGAAATGATGGTGACTGCCAACTAATTTGAGCTGGGATTGGAAAAGAACTTAAAAGTATTCTCATCTTTTAACATGTTGTGTAAATTCGGTAGCAGGAGAGTGGAAATTTATGATTATTGGCTGGATTGGATTGGATTCATTACAGATGGATAGCAACTCCTGTTCTTGTTTTTCCCATTAACATAATAAGCTCACCTTCCTCTTCTCCTCTTCTCCGGCTTCTGGAATTCCACACTCTTCTTCCAAATGAAACTGCAGACTGCAGACTGAGTCTGCCTGATTGGAGAGTTGCGCATCATCTTTCCTTTTCTTACTTTTCTTATTATCATAATGTAAATTTCATATCTAACATCGAACAACTAATCTCTACATATTGAAAGTTTGTGATTGTTTCACACAAGTTTCCTCACATGTAGATCGAATGATCTTATTAATAATGTGATCAATAGAATGAGAATGCTCCTACAAAAGTGGACGGTGGATTCAAGTGGTCAGCGAAGGAAAGGGGAAAAGGGAAACAAGTACAGGATTTGGTGTAGAGGCAACTAAAGACCGTGTGTATTGTACAATGTACATGTTAAATATATTATGTTCATCCACTCTTTGCAGTATTTGTATATTGATAATTTGGTTGAGGTTTTTTTTTGAGTTTTGACACGCCTACTAATCCGCATCGGATCTAATGAATTATTGGAAATTCATATTTTGGGCTTACTCGCTTCGTTGTGTAGTGTGTAAAGAGAGAAGAGTAAAGAGAAGTGAGTGCGTATTGAGAGAGAGAGAGAAAATGAAAGAAGGAGGGGGAAGACTTGTTCACGACATAATTAAAACAACTACTGATCCTCGTAGCCACAGCCAGTTATGAAAATTGAGTTTCAGCTCTTCTGCTTTGTACTCACTCAAAACTCAAACATTGTCTCAATTTTTATTAGCATCTCTTACAACAATCCAATGTTGATTTTCCTCCTTTTAACTTTTCTGATTTTTCTCTTCTGAAAACAGCTGACTTTTACAGCTGAATTGTACATTTTCAAATTATTGCTACAAGAAAAGTACACACCACACACTGGATCAAGTAGCTGAGACTCAACGCAATCCAATCTTACTGTGAGAACAACTATTGACTTGTCCAAAGATTTACTGAATTGCATAATATTCAAATTATTCTACTATTTCATTTCGACAAGCCTTCATTTTTCTCCTTTGGATGTGTACGCAATAAACACAAGTCATTAAATGTACTCCCCTTTCTCTCTCTCTCTTCCTCTAATACAAAACTAGCAATCTGCTCAAGTTTAAATTGCATTTCTTGCAGGAAACAGTACAAATTACAATGGACGCAGGGAATAGGGACAATTTTACTGTTGTATGTCTCAGTGCTTCTATTTATCACCAAGCAAGAGAAGGAAAGTAAACATTGGCAAAAATTCGTCATTTGATTCAGATCAACTGCACAGACTTCTTCTCTTCTTTTTACTTGTACACTCTAAACTATGCACCTCTGGCTAGCACCACCACCTACGCCAAGACACTATTTTGTACACGAGTACAAAATAACTGAATTTGCAGTCAAGTTCATTTCCTCTGACTCTGTGCGTATAAATTTAGATATACGGACTCCACCCAAGAACTCCAACGATCATCCCCAGCACATGATCCAATTCAATCTCGCTCCTGATTTCAAACACGCTTAATAAGTCGAAATCACCAAACATTTGCACTCGTCCTCGATTCAACATATGACAAACATGTTCAAGTACTAATTGCAAACCAACATTATAAAATACCCTTCAGTTTTTTCAAAGTTATACAAGATTTTAAGCGAACTTCCGTTTGAATTTCTACAGAAATTTCAAGCGGCGTTGAAGTTGAGCAAGATTTTTAGTATTATCCACACTGAATTTCCATAGAAATTTCAAGCGGCGTCGAAGTTGAGCAAGATTTTTAGTATTTTCCACACTGAATTTCCATAGAAATTTCAAGCGGCGTCGAAGTTGAGCAAGATTTTTCATATTTTCCTTGCTCAATTTCCATAGAAATTTCAAGCGGCGTCGAAGTTGAGCAAGATTTTTCATATTTTTCTTGCTCAATTTTTATAGAAATTTTAAGCGGCGTCGAAGTTGAGCAAGATTTTGTGTATTTTTCTTGCTCAATTTTTATAGAAATTTTAAGCGGCGTCGAAGTTGAGCAAGATTTTTGGTATTTTTCTTGCTAAATTTTTATACAAATTTTAAGCGGCGTCGAACTTGAGCAAGATTTTTAGTATTTTTCTTGCTCAATTTTCACAGAAATTTTAAGCGGCGTTGAAGTTGAGCATGTTTTGACGTTCGGAAATTCTGGCTTTCTGTCGTAGCTGTATCTGAAACAGTGTACGTTAACGGGAATTTAAATTAGTTAAAGCAGAAGAAGTAGCTTTTGATTAATCTTTTTACAAAAGACATAGGGTAGATTGTAGATACCTTTTGACCACCGTTCTCAAGGTCCATTCTCCCTGATTCATTTCTGTGCTACCGAGTGTGTAAGCGCTATCGTGGAAGACCATCTCATCCTCACTGAAATGCTGAAACAAATGAACTTGAATGCAGAGGGAAACATTTTATTTCCTACTCATTCTGAGTGTAGGAATCCAGAACACAAATCTCCTGTTGCAGTATTTATATCGTCTGCAATTTGATTTCAATTTTTCTCGTGCATGTTTTATCAGTTTTTGTGCATATTAATGTGAACATGTGAAGAAGTAGATGTGGTTCTTGTCGTGACGCAATAGGGGAAGAATGACAAAAAAGAGAAGAGTGGACACCAGAAAGGGGTTTGGACTCATTTGCTCGTTCACACGTAAAACAATTCAGGGAGCAGCACGAGGGAGATATTTATAAAATTACAGCAAATGACATTCGAATGCACCCGACACGAGCGTCTGGCAGTGACATAATTCACAATCATGAGCAGAAGATGACCAAAGTTATTTTCTTGGATGACTCTCCCAAGTCCCAGCTTTTAACAAGTAGTTAGAAACGCACAAAAACAAAGATATTTACTTTCTAGACAATTTGTGTGTGCGTGTGATAATTGTTTTGCTGCCCAACAAAATAAAAAATCACTTTAAGAGAAATCCTGTACAAATTACTCTAGAGCACGTGCGTTGTGACTTATTTCCTGAACGGCAGACTTCCAAGCCATTTCTACACTTTACATGCAAGTACTTTTGCATTTCGTACTTTGCGAAATGGATAAAAAAAATAAAATAAAAAGGAGATGAAGCTATAAGACGAACAAAAACAAAATGAGAGTGATTTCTTCACAAAGTCACAACAAGTTTGAACAAGGCTTTGGCAGCATAAACAAATTTTATTTTGCAATAAAAAATGAAACTCTGTTCAAGTTACTTAAAGGATCATGCGAATGATGCTAAGCAAACCATTTAAGAATGCAATTAAACAGCTGATGTGAAATCTTACACAATAGAATTTATTTGCAGCTAAAATTCACTGTTTGTTTTACTATAATTTTGGAGCATTTGGAGTTGATTAATTTCACAATAGTTTTCCGAGTAGAATATTTGGCAGGGTGTTGAAGCAAGTATTTGAAGCATTTTGTTTTACTCTCATTGGAAATTCAAGATTCAACGTGCATTGGAAAATATATGGAATAGTCCAGAACGTGTTTTTGTGTGCCCTGTTGCTTCTCTCGTCTCGTCTCTTCTCCGTCATCTCCGGCAAACAGTGGAAATACAGTTTTGAATAAAATATGGTTTGACATGCATCTGCCCGTGGAAAAAAAAGTTTATAAATACATTTTACATTGAAAATTGAAATGATAGCGTTGAGAAATGACAAGATACATGATAATTATAATGGCATCAAGTTTTCCAACAAAAAGTTGAATAATTGAATTAAATAATAAAAGTTGAGTTATGCTCACACGAGGACAATGTACAATGCGATAACTAATGATAGTGCAGCTACTTGAATCAAATTGTGTGGTGGCAAAGTATGCATTCAGTTTCAGTATGTTCCGCACTCCTGCCACGGGAAAGGAAAAGAACAGGAAAATTGAGTAGAAAACTAGAAACTAGACAGAACAGTCAACAATCCGCCAGGAAAAAAAGAGTGACAAAGGGAGTAAAAGTTGGGATCCCCTTTGTCAAAAATTGAATAATTCTGTAAATTACTTGTGTGTATTTCGGTGTGCTGGAAGAAAAAAGTTTTGATGGTGTAACCAATTATTATTTCGTCTGATTGATTTTGAATGATTAATTCAGTGATTTAATGATAATAAGCTACCACTTTTCCCCACAACACAACACGACGCAGCTCAATTATTGTTCAACAACTTTATTTCCATTCTCCGTTCTAAAGAGGACTGTGGATTGTGGATCTCATCCCATTTCATCCACTTTGTCGCCCCTCTCAATTCAACTCGCTTCATGTGCATTCTGCTCTACATTGTACATATTCCCTACAACACACTTTGGAGCTGGCGTGATGAAACAAATTATAACTTTTTTCCCCATTCTTTACAGTTTCTGCTACTTCTGTCTCTGTCTTTGTTTTTTTGTGGAAAGTAAAGGTGTACTTGTTTACGCAAACTGAATACAAGTAGAATTCACACACGATTCACTTTCAGATCCCAGATATTGATACTCATTGTCCTCTCCTTTCAAAAGTTCCATCTATTAGCTCAATTATAACTTGAACTTGGAACCACCAACAACTTTTATTATTCATGACGTCCAAATGAAACTGCTTGTTAAAACTCTGTACGGAACACGAAACATGAAAAGCTGAAAGTTGAATCATAACTGTGCATTTTTGTATTCAATATTTGGACTTTATTTAAAAATAACGGTGGATTCTCGGTGATTCAAAATTCAGAATCCAGACAGAAAATATGTGAGCATTGAACGAGAATGTGACTGTTTATTCTGTTTGCTTTGATGCATGTTGTGATTCATGTTTTGTGTATTATTTATAATTTAGTATTTGGTGTTTGATGTTTGTGTGTAGCTGAACAAAAACTCTTGGTACAGTTTTGACTTCATGTGATTTGGATTGTTCATAAAGTAGTTAATTGGACTGGAGTGCGAGTTGTTGTGTATTGAGTATTTGTGCTCGTGGAGATTCCAAGTAGGATGTTCATGGTAATTTTGAGAGTAGTCTGGAAATGCTTCCGCGACGTCGTCATTTCGCTCACTTCCGTTTTGATTTTGAAATCAGAGAGCCGTTTGTCCGGCCACGATCCTTCTCGCTCTTTGTGCCTGTGCTCCAGAGAATCTCACCCACTCCTCACACAAGCCCCACGCGATGGACATGCTTATTTGCGCATAATTAGCTCATTTCCAGCGACTGGTCTACTGGAAAAAAATCCTCCTGCTTCTACTTTCCACACACCGGCTTCAATTCAACTGTTTTTATTCTAATGAATTTTATTTGGGATCGAGAATTCGAGAATCGAATATTACATGAAGTCATTATGTAAATGTCTCAAAGCACCCCTACAAATATTTCTTGTCAAACGTATTGAAAAAAGGAAGAGTGTGCAAAGTTTTTCGTACCTTGTACAAGATTTGAGCATTTGAGCATTTAAATTGGTTATTCGGAACAAGTGAACAAGGGTTATTTTTCCAAGCACTAAGTTTTTGGGAAATAATAGCAAGGGAATTATTTTACATCTACTCGTAAAATTATTATGATTGTCACAAACAAATGATAAAATAATAATGTGGAATTTTATCAAGAGCTTTTTGCTAACGTCTCAATTTTTCATGTTTGATATTCGTAATTTGTGGTTTGTGAATAGTACTGTGCAGAGTGAGTTCCGAGTGAAGAGCATTCGTGGGAAGTAATTTATGAGTGTTTAGAGTTTAGAGCGGAGCAGTGGAGGATTTCATGTTTTATGTTTTATGGCAGCGTCTCGCAGAGAATTTATTATTGACAAGTATTGTGTAAATTATTCATAATTGATGCGATTAGGTTTCTTGTCTCTGTGCTCCGGAGGAAACACATAAAATTACACGGTGTTACGGAGGGAATTTGGAGGAAGAAAAGTTATTATTTATGTACACATGAGGCTGGATAAAAGTAGTTGGAAGTAAATGAGACAGTGGCATGAAATTATGCATAGTTTATGGTTGACACGGACAAGCGTCCTCCTGTACAACCGACTCATGAATACCTCAGTATTCAACGGGAACGAACAAGGACAACAGAACAGAACACAAACAGCAACAGAATCCACTGGATACGAAACAGAATCCCTGCACAAAACTAGTCTAAGGAATATAAATATACAAACCGTCACTCACTCCACACTCATTCATCATCAGCCATTCCCCAAAACCCAAGTCCAAATTCCAGGAGCATCAACTCAATTCATAACACATTCATCAATTACTTTAATATACTTTAATATATTTAATTCCATTTCATGGAGATTTATTTATTTCAGAGCCGAGTAATTGGAAAAAATCTTTGGTTATTCCGATAAAACTGAAAACATGAAACTTGAAAGGAAGAAAAACTATTGTAAATTGATTGTAATTGTATTCAATATTCAAAATACGCACTTTATTCCCATTCTTCATTTTATTCATCTTTCTTCTTTCTTTCATGTGGATGTTCTTGCTCCTTGGAAATTTCTAATTACTTAACCAATCGTGCGTCTTTATTTAATGAATCACGAGTCATTCTTGAGTTCCCACACCATCAAATCCAAAATCCCAAATCCCAATCACACATTCAGCATTCTGCACACAAGAATCCCACTCTTTTCAATTGGATTTTTTGATCAGGAACGGCGGTATTTGGCTTTGAATGGTGCAGACTGCAGACATTCAAATGCAATGATATTTCCACATGCTCTTCTCTATTCTCTATTCTTCCACTTTGTACTTTGAGCTTTGAGTTTTTCTCTCAACTTTAATTTCTGAATCCTTTGTAAAATATTGAAGTAAAAGTCAAAGTGGAATTCATCTCGTTGGATTTGAGTGTACAAAATACGAAATACAAGAGACAAAAGTGAGAAGGAGAAGGATTTGGAAGGAGCCTCGGAAAAAGTAGCTGCAGAGCAGAGTTCAATGACACGCGAGCGGAATGAGGGTTGATAAAATGGGATAGTTTGAAAATCCAAAAGTACTTTGTGGATACAATTTAAAGTGTGCACACATGAAGTAATTGAATGAGGAGAACGGGAGAGAAGATGAGTTTGATTATGCATTTAAATGATGATTGTAATAATGACAAGAATAATTCTTGACGTCTCCATTCTCCGTTCTCAGTTGTGCCTGTGCACATGTACGAGTTGTACAGCGAGTATTGTGAGCGTATGCATAATTTGAGGGTGGGAGGTCAGGAGGAAAAGAGAAATGTGGACCTTCTGTCATAGGAAAAGGATGAATGTCAAATCCATCGAGGCATCCAGGTGAATCGCTCCAAACCATATCCACTCACTTTTTACTCTTTACTCTCTACTCCTACAGCCATTCAGTCCTCACTCATATTCAGCCTACACTTTTTTCTCCGCTTCCCTCTTCTTCCAACTCCAACACTGTCTTGGCTTGTCTGCTCGCCCGTCTGTCTGTCCGTCTGTCTGTCTGTCACATTCTATTTCATCCCATCTCTCATTTCAACAATCACTAAATACCAAATGCTAAATACATATTTATTCTTAGTGGCCGAGAAACTAACTCAACTTAGCTCAACAATCAACAGCGCTGTACCGCCGCTCAAGACTCAAGTCCCCAGAATATTTTGTTGTAATTCCCACTGTTTAACACCGCCACATTTGTATTTCTCATGGTAACTGACTCAGCTGTGCGATATCTTGAAATCCTCCTCGAGGAAAATCCGCTTTAATTGGACAAACATTTTAAAAGTACTTTGATTGTACAGCATATTGAAAATATACTGAACTGGGTTTGGGTCATTTGTCATTTGTCATTTGCTTGATATGTGGAGTAGTGGTGGGGGAAAGAGGAGAGGAGTTGCAAATTTGGACTAAAGTTAGTGTACAAGTTGTAAAAAAGTAAAACTGATCCGTGTTGAAGAAAGTAAAATGAAGAGATGTAATGCGATGCGTGATAGACGATAGTCGAAGGTATGCGATCACAAAGACTTGGATGTTTTACACTCAATCCTGCATATGCATCAAATGTACAGTGAACAGAGTGCAGAGTGTGAATATTAGCTTAGCGCAGTTCCATTTCAGCCTTCCCTTTTCTCTTTTGTGTGACGTTCAAGTTGTGTACTCTGTACTCTGTAGACTTGTAGTCTGTGGAGCGGAGACACACACACAACCTGTAATGTATTTGGATTTGATGGGCAAACAGACGGAGGAAATAATATTAATGCTGTGTGCTTTACAGGCGGCAAATGTGTTGTCATCAACAATCCTCATCCAAATCCTTCTTTACCTTCTTCTTTCATCCCTGTTCACCGAATAACAAGGCATCATTTATCATGTGGTCAGCTCTTCAATCTTCACTGTAGGAAATTTATTTTTTCTTAAAAACTGTTTGTTTGTTTCAAAACATTAATTTAATTAATTAATTATTAATTATTCAGTAGGATTTGAACAAGTTGATGTGAAATGGAATTAAGAATGTTTGTAGTTTGTAATGCAAGTAAAAAGTTTATGAATTCGTGCAGGCTATGAAAAAAGTATGCTCAGCCCTTCGTTTCCTCTCTCTGGCTGGCTCTGTCTGCTTCAGGTGTTGAGAATTGAGAATCGGAGAATGATCTTGATAAAAAGACGGAGGAGGCGGAGGGAAGACATCAGACTTGAGTACATTAGTCCACCTGGACAGACACGGACACGATAACATCGATGACATTCAATGGAAATGAATGTCACAAGTTACACCGATTACGATTTACAAGGCCTCAGAACAAATCTCAGCTACATTCTACATTATTAAATATTATTCAAGTGTCCGCAGAGCATTTGAGCCTACACATATTTTTATGAATATTCTGTTTAAAGTTTAAACACTGTGCTGTGCTATGGAAAGAAATATTTGGGGTATTGGATTCCCATGTTTTGTTACCTTTTGTCTGTGGATCTCCAGAATTGTCTGTGTAAAAATGGGAATTATTCTTCATCTTGTGGATTTTTGTTGCAAGACTTTATAAAACACTTTGTAGTTTTATAGTTTTAGGTTTTAGACGCTCAAGACTAATTTGTAATTTGAAATGTTATCTTGCCGGAGGAATTGATGCTTGGAGGTGAAATACATACTCAAATACTCCGTCCGTTCCGTATTATGTCACACTGCCCCAACGATGCGATAGCATGCAAATGGAATGAGAATGTACAATGAACAGTGTACAGGTAAGCATCGGATAATATATCCAATATCCTCGTAGTATAATGCATATGCATATAGGGATTTTGTTTTCAGGATGTCATGAGGATATACTTGGAAAATATTATACTTACATTACATTTCACATTGCTTTTTCACGCGGATGGAATTTCCGACCTTGGTTTCCTATACACATAAATACACACACAACACACACAAACAAACAGAAAGAATGAGTAGAGAGCTGCACGCTCAAAACTATTCTCAATTCTCAAATGTAATACTTTTGTCCAATGTCTAATGTATTTTCAGAGCAGAGCAGAGAGGAAAAAAATAAAGGTAGATACAAAATACAAAATACAGAACAGCAGCAATCCCTTCTCCTAAACACAAACTACAATCGCCACGTCATTACACTCCAGTACATATTTCATTCTGCTTCATATTTCCATCGCTTATTTATGTCCGTGCTCTGGTTTTTTCTAAATACTAAAACTACATGAAAAACTCCTCACCAACAAATTTACAAGTTTCTACTTTGTTGTGTTGGGGTACAAATTAATTTTTAAGACTTAATTTATGCATAATATATTTTGTATTTAATATTTAATGAAATGCTCGTGATTTACATGAATCAATTCATAGTTATCATAGAACATTTTATGCATGCATACAAGTAAACGTTATGGTTTATGAATGTGAGTTTGAGAGAATGGGAATAAAAATGGCGTGTAGATAAATGAGTTGTATATTATAATAGTTTATGGTACAGTTTTATTGATATCTATTGTATACATCTGTGTATTAATTTATAGAGTTATTCCGATTCCGCTGGTTTCTTTCTACATTTTTTTTCTTTTTCAAACACAAAAAGTTGATGGGAAATGATCGAGTGGAGACTACAGACTGTCTTGTGATTATCTACGTATTTAAAATATATGGTACAATATTATTTTACATAATATTATTATGTTTACATTTACTTTTTTTTTCTTGAGGAAACTTTTGAGAAACACACGAGTCCACAAATAATAATAATAAATACAAAAAAAGAATCATCTTATGTCTACATCATTTCCACGCTGACTGGTTCTTCTAATTCTAATGTTTTACTGTACAATTGATTTTTTTTGTAGTTTTTTTTGTCCGCCTAATAATGATAAACACCGGGTTTGATTCATATGATTGAATGAGTTATTTAAATATTTATGTATAATATAGGTATTTCAGCTGTTTCTCTCCTCTTTTTTCTACACACATGCACACACACACACACATTCCTGTCTCGTCGCGCCCCGACTCTCGACTCGTCTTTTATAATGATCAAATACTTAATAAATACGAATATATAATATATTTTATATTTGTATGCATATCTTGCATAAAATGTAGCAATATTATGTACGTAGCATTTTAGTAGTAGTATTATTATTATTATTATGTATGTATTTTTTATAAGTAATACAAAATCAACAATAATGATAATTAGTTTAGTAAGAATATCTCGAGATAGATATGATGACATATTTATATGTAAACTTGTTTCTTTCTTCCTTTCTTTCTTTCTTTATATAATTTATACATTTCAGAATAAAAAGTGTAATGTACATATTTATGTGGTTAAAAGCAAGGTGTATTTGTTGTAGGATGGTTATTCTTACAGTACAATTTAGTAGTAGTAATATGTAATAATAATAATAATATAATAATAATAATGGTAATAATAATAGTTGTGGTTGGTTCACTCCATTAGTTATGTAATGTACAAGTATTATGTAATCTTATCTTAGGATATATTTTATATAATATATAAATTATTATTTAATACATAATAATTATTTACTCCAAGTTGATAACTTATGTCTTAGACTTACGTGTGGTTGTGTTGATTAAATAGGTAGTTATGATTAGTGGATAATTATGTGATGTAAGAAGGATTTGTATATGCAGGATTATGATGAGATTCTAGAGATGCGTGAGTGGGTAAATACATGGACATCATTTGTCGTAGGTCTCCTCCTTGGAGATGATGTTGAGGGGCGGGGTATTCATTTCGTTTGAGGTGCGGAGGAGGACTCATGATGTTGTGGTGGGAGGAGGCGGAAGTGATTGAGGTGGAGGAGGAGGAGGAGGGATGACTACTGCCCGGAGGAGAGTGCATATTATTGTTATTATTATTATTACTATTACTATTGTTTGTATTATTTCCGTTCCCGCCGCCGCCGCCGCCGCCGTGACTGGAGTTGGGTGATTCGCATTTCGGACTAACGCTGGATCCTACACTCGAGACTGATCCCATAGATTGCATGTACGGTGACGGTGCGTTATTGTTTACGTTACCCCCTCCGGAATTCCCTCCGCCCGATGAGGAACCCACCGGCGTCGTTGAAGAGGCGTACATTGCGTACGAACCGTTCAGATACGGAGACGGTGCGGAACTTGGACTCATATCATAACGAGAGTACGGATTCATGTAACCTGTGTCAAATACAACCAAATCCAAACAATTAACACCCATTCAACTTTTCATCTTTTCATATTCTTTTCACATGATTCAAATCCACCACTTTTCCACTTTGCCCTCTTTTTTCTGGTCGAGGTTAAAACAAGAAAAAGCTCCAAGTTGTCTTTCCTTTTTTTTCGTTGAATCATTTAGAATTTTATTTAATGTCTACATCTAAAAATTCTGCTCGTGGTCATACATATTTACTGCACTTAATTTCCTCACAAGGCTGCTCATTTGAGCGTATAAAAAAACTAGCATCATGTTGAAACTTTGTGCCAGTGCCTATTCATTTTACATTCTAAACTCTACACCTGATCTCTGATACATGATACACGCTTTAAACTAAAAAGTACTATAGAAAACTTGTGATTATTCCTCATTCGCCTAAACGTCCTGTATGACTTGCGATATTACAAATTACAAATTACAACTTGAGGTCTGTAGCTGCAGAGAAGAGGAAAATGAGAATGTGGAGAGAGAAAAAGGTTGCCGTTTTTTGCCGTGCCTTCCCATTACATTAATCGCATAAGTGAGCAAATGATTGTGTAACCATTTCATTACATGTATGAAACTACACTCATTACACTCATGGGATTTCTGAACAACTTTTAGCCCACTATTTACTATTTATTTACAGGACACAAGGAGACACAAAATGTATTTATATCACGTGTTTCTTCTTCCAACTTGCTCAGCCACACGTTCTGCCTTCTAAATCATGTACGAAATAATTATGCAGAATGACTCTGACTACTCATTACTTTACTCCTGCACCATTCAAAATGTATCCAACTTTTGCAAACTTCCGTGTGAGCCCTTTGACTATTGACTATGTTCATTTTGCTCTTTCTACATGTTTTATCGAGTTTTTCCTGGGGGTATAAAAAATGTGTGTTCAACTCGTAGAATCCAACTCATACATTCTTCAAATCCTTCATCTTTTTCAAGTGAGCTGAGCATTACAGTAAAAATATGAGAAGGTCTCAAAAAGATGGAATTCTGATCTCTACAGAATACACAAGAAATTAACAGAAAGGCTTTGGTTTTCAAATGTGTGTGTAGATTGTGCGGATAGAAAATACAGAATACCAAATACACTGTAAGTTTTGAGTCATTATCATTCTTTCCAAGTTGATTTAAAAATGCATAATAAATATACACATTTTTTATTGAAGGATGTTCAATGTTCATCGCGTTCCTTTTAGGTGAAGAAAAATGTTGAATAGATATTTGTGCTGTGCTGTGCTTTGCTTTGCTGTCTGTCCAGTGGGATGGACACGGAAAATCCTCCGCCTCTTTTCTCTTCTTCTCCTTCTTTTTATTACTTAACCATTTGCAATAAATAATAAATTAATCGTCTTTTCATTTAGAGTTCTCTCAACCACTCTTATTATTTATTTACAATATTCTGCTACTGCACAACACACAACACACTAGACACACTACTTTGAAATTCTAAGCAACTTTGGGCGTTTCACCTCGTACATAAATATACAAAAACCAAAACCACAAAAAGAGAGAGAGAGAGAGAGAGAGAGAGAGAGAGAGAGAGAGAGCGAGTCCAATTAGTGCAGCTTTTCAAGTTTCAAGCTAAAACCTAAAACTCACTTGACTTGAGCAGAGTTGAGTTTTGAGACGAGTTGATTCAGCAATCCGTTGGTGGTGAAAAAGTCTATATTGTGAGGTTTTGGATAGGAAGCAGTGGAGAGTCAAGAGTGAAGAGTGAACCAACTGAAATGCACATGAATGTGAAAGATCGCAAGTACTAGAAGCAGAACCGTGGAGCTACATCATCACAGCCCACCTTCATAAATCATGTCTGCTTATTCACCTCCGTTTCCCTACTCCCCACACAACACATAATAGAATTGATACATGTCACAGTTTCCTCATCATCCGTCCAGCTCCATTTTAGCACAAAATGCTCACACACATCAGAGTCTGCTCACAATTCACTATTGTAATAATAATATTATTATTATCCCGTGTCAATGTGTGGATTAAACTACTCCGTCTTTGATGAAGACTCATTAATTCTTAGTGTCTCTCCGTCACACTAATTGCTTATTTCAACACGTTACATCCAAAAGCACGGGCAGACACTTTTGGAAATGTTTTACATTTTTTTAATCATTATGCATCCTTTTGCACATGTGCGGTCATACATGGAAAACCGTAAATGCTCCCTGAGCAGAATAACATTAGTTTTGTAGATGACACAAAATCTAACATGTTTAAAAGACCTAAAATTCATTTTCTTTTTAATTTTTGTTCTATTTTGTGACTTAATAGTTTTGTATTGGAATTCTCTTGATGTTGCCCAACGACACACTTGATCCATGAAAAACTCTTTGTGAGTTGAATGTCGAATGTGGTTTTGGTTTAAAGTTTGACTCAAAAGTCGCCCGTCTTAATTTATTGCGAGTAGATTTAATTTAGTTGGTTTAGTCAGTAGTAATTTGTGTTGAAAACATGTGAATAAAATAAAAGTTGCCCTTCCACACTGAACAAACAGAGAAACAGAACAAGATAACATTGATTCAACTGTTTAGCACATCAGTAAATACTGAGTTGAAACTCTCGAGCGTGGTGTATTTCAGATTTGAGTATTACACACATCGGAGGAGCAGAAGAGCAGAGACGCTCAAGGCAATAATTTGCTAATAATTTGAATCTATTTCCGTCTGTGCAAGGGATTTTGAATGATGAAACTGCTTCAAGTTGCGCCGTGTGAATTTGGGATTTGCATAATTCCTCATTTATTTCCCATGAGCCACAAGTGAAGAAGATGGGAAATGGAAAATGTAAAATGGATAATGCATGAGGAATGACGGCAAACATTCCAAGTTTCACGTATAATTTGTGTGCAAGATGAAAAAGTGGTGTTTAGATCCATTACAAAATCCATGACAATTTCACATTGAAATAAAGTTTGGTTAGATGTGAATAAGTAATTAGTATTTGTCAAGTCATTAAAGACGCCGAGTTACAAAATGTTGACCGAGTACGGCTATAAAATATCTACCTTCCAAATTTACAGCTTCATTATCATTATCATTATCGCTAAATCCTCTATCAAGAATCAAAAATCAAGATGGCTAAGTTTTTTCCTCAAGTCATAAATCAGCTAAGCAAATATTATGATCCTCTTCTTCTTCACATTTACGCATAAAACAAAACAAAACCTGGATTTAAATGTGTGCATTTTCTAACTTAATTTTTGGTTTGATGAGGAAATTTCCAGCTACTTTTGACTATTTAAAAACTAAAACCTAAAACCTGGGTCTGATGTATCGTTTGCCTATTTGTCTACTTAATGATTGTTTGTATGATTGAGATTCTGTTTGGAGGAGCAGTGGAAAAGTGAGTGGGGAGTTTAGTATTTGGTGGGGTTGATAAAGTTGTTGTGGGACGTACCGCTGTATGCGCTGGGATCACCCATGAGAGCATATCCGTTGGGCATGTAGCCGTTGATTGCTTGGTGCGAGTACAGGTCTCTAGGATTCAGATTGTGGTGCGGGTGAGTGGCAGGTTGATGAGACAGAGAGTGATGGTGGTGATTCAGCCCGGAGGAACTCACTGAGTTCGGCGTCAACGAGGACGAGGAATTCCGACCGTCCATGTGTCCGCCTGGTCCGTTGGAACTGGGACCATTCTGACCGGATCCGTGGTGATTTCCTCCCCCTGGTCCATTCAACGGGTACTTGTCCTTCTTCAGCAGCGTCTTTGTCTTTCGTCTCGGTCTGTATTTGTAATCCGGATGCTCCTTCATGTGCACAGCCCTAAAAACAACAACAACAACAGCATTATTAATTATTAATCACAGCTCAGTATTCAACAACATTCAGTTTGTTTGTCATGAATAAAAGTAACACATTCTCCACAAAACACATATTCAATGACCAAAGACAAAAGAACTAATCCCACAAATATTCACACAAATTTCAACACTATTAAAACAACACTTTCAGGAGCATTTCAAAACAATGAACAACTTCTTTCCAACATTTACTATTTTACTTGAAAATTCATAACATCATAAATCATCTTTTTAACTGCATTTTTTTATATAAAACGGAACACGAATTATTAGGAAAAAACAAATCAAATAAATAAAACAAACAACTGTGATTGGATTACAAATTACAAATAAATATGATAAAAAGTGTAAACTTGGGAATATTTGTGTACGAGTTTAAAAGGAATAAAAAGAGTGTGTACAAGTGATAGAAATGAAGAGAGAGGAGAAGTGGAAAGTTGATAAAAATCATCTTGACGTAAAGGTAAAACTTTGTTGTAACCTTAGGATTTTGGTATTGAGATGTAAAAAAAGTAACGTGAACAGAAATCCATCAAAATTAACATTTTTTACACCCTGGAAAAAAACATGAATGAAGGACGCCGTCAAGTTGATATCTTTTTGCTTCTGACGTGCCTGACAGGAAAGTTGAGTTGATGGGCGATGCGATGTGGACGGAGATACATGAACTCTGAACACATGAACACATGAAAAGGGGAAAAGGGAAAAGGGACGGTGGAAGCGGAACAAGAATCAAGAAACAAGAAATAACAAGAAGAAGAATGTCGAAATGTCGAGTGAGTGTAGAAAGTACTTGAAAATAACATGATTCCTCCTCTCCAAATCTTTTTCCACTTCTTCTTCTTCTTCTTGTTCTTTCCACAGTAGCCAAAAAGTTACAAGTGAAGAATGAAAGGGATGTAAATCAGTTAGAAACTACAAGAGTTTTCTACTCAAAAAAATACGAGCTCGGCTCAAAGCAGGAGCGAAACAGAGTAGAGCAAAGTCAGTCATTTGGATATTTTGACGCTGGGAAGTTCAGAAAGGCCAAGGGAAAAAACGACCGAGTACAAACTCAAACGCACAAATTCTTTGGATAACAAGGATTTTGTGGATGCACAACCTCAATTATTATATGCATATCTCTTATAATTCGTCAGTGCATATGCACATATCCAAAATAAAGGTGATACATTTATGGATATGCGAGGAGCGAGGAGTGAGGAATCAGGGCCATTCTCAGGTAAAAATCTAACCAAACGTCCTTTTTCCCTTATTTATTATGTATTTTTATATCTATGCATGACCGTTTTTAACTACTCAAAACTCCCTTCATATTTTGTATCTACTCCACAAAAATACAGTAGCTCACTCATTTTATTTAAAAGTCCGAGTGAACTTTTATTGGATTGAAGGAAAGACAGAATATTTGGATAAATAACCAAAAGCTGTAGAAATAAAGATAAACAGAGTCAATCATTCTACTACATTTTCCTCTTTTTAGTCCTATTTTACACATGAATCCTTCACTAAACTCGTCCAATTACATCATATTTCATATTTTTTATGCTGATCACTGATAAAATAACAAACCATTAAACTTTTTTCAATCCCTCGAATTTACGCTGGCAAAATTAAGAGTACAAAACAGATGGTAGTTTTATGTTTCTAAAAATTAGCTTCTTTAGAACAGGCACACAATTAATTCCTATTCCTCAATCCACAATTTGCCTTTTTTCGTAGACATTATGGTTTTATTGTACTCGCAGTCTATTATATTTATTTTCAGAGCACATTTTAACTTATGAAACCGGCTTGATATACAAAAAATGAAATTCCTAAATTCCTTCATCAAAGGAGACAAAAAATCATTTTCTCTCATTCATTCATCAAGAAGGAAACTGCAGAAACAAAGAAACACACGGAGCTCGCTTAACAGCTCACAAAAATGAAAAATCATTCAAGATTGAAAGATAACTTTAAATAATTCATAATCAATTCCAAATGAAATCTTTGTTCGTTTAATTTTTCAGCCTACAAAATCAATTCCCAATGATACAAATTGAGCTACAGCAACATGAAAATCCTGTGGTAAATAAGTACATGTCATTTTATACTCAGTTAAGAGCGAAATACTCTCAACTAGATAAACATTCAGTAGTCATTTTGGCCGATGGAGTATTTTCAAAATTTTGAAATCGGATAATACAAAACTACTGAAAAAATCTCAAAAACATAGTATGAAAACAAAAAGTTTTCAAAGGAATCCCATCGGATTCTGTTTGCATCGAATCTTGGTTTTCCTCGGGAAAATAATTCTGTGCAACTTTTTGCTACAAACATGTTTTGTACATGATATAAAACGGGTTGTTTAAAAATGTTGGTATTATTTTTTAGAGGGTACTAAATTGATTGTTCAAGAGGATGAATGAAATGAGAAGATAGAAAAAGTAGGGAAAGAGAATGTAAATAGTGAATATGTGTTGTGGTTAAGTGACCTTATACAATTATTTACATGGCACATACATCTCATACCTGAGTCTCTTGGCTTCATCGATAAAGGGTCGCTTGTCCGTTTCACTCAACAATTTCCACTCTGCACCAAGTCGTTTACTAATTTCTGAATTATGCATTTTGGGGTTCTCTTGAGCCATTTTCCGCCGCTGCCCCCTGCTCCACACCATAAAAGCATTCATCGGTCTCTTCACTCGATCCGCCAAATTATTATTATTGTTATTATTGTTTTTACTGTTGGGACCACCACTTGGACCGTTTTGGCCATTGTGCGGACCGTTTCCCTGGCCCGGACCAAGTCCGTGCCCCGAATTGGGGTTCCCCCCGTGACCATGTAAGCTATTTTGAACGGGCGAGATGGAGTGAGAGTGGGAGAGCCCCAAGTTGTAGGAAGGGTGGGCATGGACTAGTGAACCTGGATTCGGCTTGATATCCTCAATCATCGTCATTCCGCCGTGATGATGACCGATCGGTGAGCCCGAAGCCTCCAAATCTCCTCTCCAAAATGAAGACATCATTTAGACTCGACTGTTCTTGTCTTTTTACTTTTTAGTTTAAATTATTCCCAACAGCTTTTATGGTCCACTCCAAAACAACTACCAACTAACTCACTCTTTTCAATATTCAAACACTCACCACACATTTATTTATTCATTTATTCCTTTTCAACTTGAGTAATACTATCAAATATCCTACTAGTTTCCGATTCACCACTTCATCCACACACAATTATCATTTTTAACTTTAGCATTTTGAACCTGGTGGAACCTCAAATGAGAAAAACACAGAACACGTCTCTTTATAAAAATAAGATGAAAAACACAATGGCGGACTCCGTTTTGATTTCTTGTCTTGTTCTTCTCTCAAGAGGATTAAAATTGTGGATGGATTTGGATTTGTTGGACAACTTAGAGTTTCACTTTGCACGTTTTGTTTTAGTTGTGATTGTTGTAAATGAGCTCACATTGATTGGTTTTATTGGATGTCGAGTTGTTTGAGGATTATGAATTAAAGTTGAACATGTGATCCGCACTCAACTCACGCATCCACACACTCACAAGCACACACAATTCTATTGTAAACTGAGGAACGACGAAGACAGACAGACAGACAGAGTGAGAGAGGGGAAAAAAGTGGATAATAATAATAATAACTTACTTGTATTTGTATTTTGCATTTGTTATTTTGTGTTTTGTATTTTGTATTTGTTGTGAAAAAAGATGACACGAGGAACTTGGAACTCACTCACCTTTGTAACTGCCTCATCCGAACAATACTACTATCTTTCTACTATGGAAAATCGTTCTTTCTCTCTTGTGTTTCTGGTGAGGTCGTCGTTGCCGGAGGATCCACTGAATTTTGAGACACCCCCAGAACAGAAACCCCATCCACTCCATCCATTTTAGTCCCCTCAGTCTCCGCCTCCCTCCTGTACAGAACAGAACCAACCCAACACTCGGCACCGCCCTCCACAGCCAAATACAAATCCATCCACGTCCCCACAACTACAACTCTCTTCTCTCTACTCTACTCTCTGCTTTACTCTCTACTTTGTACTAGGTACTCAACAATTCCTTCTTCTTAACTACTTTTAATTAGCCATCATTTTATCAAATCCCGATTCAAAAAATCCTTCAAAATTAAATCCACAAACTCCCAAACAACATGGAAAATGCAAAAGTAATATTGTAAAATGTACGCAACTCAGTTCAAGGCAAAACAAACGAGTTTCTTCTTCTCCTCGCTCAAAAACAAGCATCCGCAGTCCGCATCATGTGTTTCGTAATCTATAATTGTGCATACAACTTGCACACTCCAAACTCCAAACTCTCAACTCCACACCTAAATCCAAATCCAAAATCCAAAATCCAACTCTTTGCAGCGCGTGGGAAAAATTCATATCCACACAAAAGCATTTCATCCTAAAAATCCATGTAAAATGTCCTGTTGAAATGCTGTACTTTGAAGCACTTTGGATTAAAACAATAATAAGAAAAGATGTGTGGATTGTGCATTTGATGTTTGATGTGTAGAAAAGGTAATTGTGTCCGAGAAGTTGTAGGGATTTGATTATAATGGCCATTCTCACAGTCCTTCTGTAGCTCGTCATCCTCAACGTTATTTATTCTCCAAAATGCTTTTACATTGAACAGTGTGACATCCCTGGCCCACACAATGCGCAAAACACATTACACAACTCGCTCAACTTTTTCAACTTGTGTGGTTTAGTACTTGCAAAAACTCATGTTGTAGGTATTTTGCATTTTGAATCACTTGTAGACTCTTTTCATCCCTTTTGCGTCAATCCATCCAAATCCATCCAACTGACTCGACTCGACTGAATGAGTGAATGAATGAGATGGGAAATCAATAATAAAATATTTTCTCATAATGCAGAGCAGTCAGAGTACAAAGTGTACAAAGTGTACACAGAGTTGGTTAGTTACACTTGATTCTTGAGCATTTGGATGGCCCACAATTTCCACATCATGATACGTGCATGTGTTTACAGTGTACAGTGTCTGGAGAGTGTACGGAGAGAAATATGAAATATAATGTCCCTGGTATCTCATTCACATTTTATTTTTACTGATGCTCTCTCTCTCTCTCTCTGTCTCGTTTGATAGGAAAGTTGTGTGCGGGTCTCTTGAACCGCTATGTCAAATTTTATCGGTATGGACAAAAAGTAAAATAAAAAATTCCCAACCTACAACAACAACAACAACAACAAGAGGAAGGAGGAGAATAATAACAAAAACAGCGTCCGTACCTTTTTTCCTCCTTTTATTCCCGAGCTTATGAAAACCATTTATTTGAATTTGAATACGGAGTATAATGTGCAGTGTGTACAGAGGATTTATTTGTAAAATCTGTTCTGCTTATTAAATGTATCAATTCAATTCAGAATGATGATGATGATGATGAAAGTACAGAGCAGTTTACAGCTGAATTGGTTACAAATGATTATATAATGTTGTGTGTATTTGAGCAGACTTGTGTAGATTGTGTCACTGTATGCTTTTCTTTATCCTCTATTTGCATCTCCTTCTCTTCTCTCTTCTCTCTTCTCTTCTCTGGTCTGTTGTTGTGTTGCGGTGTAATGGTTCAATTGTACTAGTAAATCCATCAGACTGATTTGCTTGAACAAGTGCTGATGAATAACTCGCAGCTCGTCGCTCGTGCAGCGTACTCGGACGGACGACCTTCGTCCTACATTCAAAATCTCAACTCGGATTATCTGCCAATAAATCATATCACATGGATAAATAAATAAATATTTCAATCTCACAGCCAACATCCCTCACCGCAAACCACGTCACTTTCCATTCACATCTACACATTTCCCATTTAAACTCCCTCTCACTCAGCTAATTAATCAAGACAATAAACAAAGCCGCAGTAATTGAAGCCAAGTCAAGGTAAAGGGAAATCAATTAATAAACTTAAAACTTGAAAGTAAATAACATGCTCTTCCAAAGTATTTTTAAACTTGGGTACATAACTTTAATCCAATGTTTTTCTACGCCCAAGTTGAAGTCATGACGAACATTGGGGTTTTTAAGTTGTGTCTATGGTATTTGGTCTGGTTGAGAACATGTAAATTTGAAGCGGAATGTCCGTGTTTCTGTCTGGTTGAGATGTTCTGGGAGTGTTCCTTTTTTCCACATTTTTATTTATTTTATTTACTTACATGAATTTTTTTTGTGTCTCCTTTTTTCATTTCTCTCTTTTCGTTTTCTCTTCTCTTTTGCCTCGTTAGGAAATAAAGTGGAAATAAGGTTTATCGGAGGATCTAAAGGGGATATTTGAACCATTCTCTTTCTGCGCTCCTTCAATAATAATGGTAATAACTGTCCCACCTTTGACAGCGGTGAATGGCAAGAAATTACCCAAGTACACGAACACTTTTCCCAGCTTTTGAACACATAAAGTCCAAAGTGAATGAATTTGAATTTGAAAGTCCCTCGTCTCAGTATTTTGTCCAAGTGGAATCATGTAAATGTTTCAATTATTCCAGTCACAACAATGTGGAAAAAACTGCTGACTCTGAGTCTTAATCACCAACCAGTCAAAGATGATGAAGAAATAAAAGACACATTTTACGCATCATGTCCTTATTTATGAGTAGCTTTTACGACATTTCCACAAGGAGTTTGTGATTCCTAATGCATAAACTAAGTACACATCTTCATTAATGAATTCATTATCGTCGTGTTTCCCAGATGAAAATGTGTGAAACATGTTTAAACCAGATTTTAGTATAAAATGCCATTTTGACAGACTATTTTAAATAGAATGCATTTACTTACACATCTCATGTTTGTGTTGTCTTGTGTTAATTCAAATTGGTGGATAATCATGCTAAAAGTTGGAGGCTGATCTCTGTAAATTTGGAATTGAGATTAAAGTACATGTTTAATATTCCCAGTATATTTTTGTTACTGTCATCATTTGGCTGTGCTTTGATGCTGTTGCTGTCCGTAGTTGTGTTTTCCTTTGTTTCCACAGAATTGGAAACACCTGCACGCGCCAGAAACAATAGACGGATTTCTTCATTCTCCTTTGCTTATTTCATCCTCCATCTTCTAATTAGCAAAGGACGAGAAGGGACGAGAAGGATGTGGGATCATTCCACGTTCATGCGTAATGTCATCTTGGAGCAACCAGGAGTTTTGCATGGTTCAAGTGGCGAGTGTCTTGTTCTCTCCGTTTCCATTCCTGTACAAATTCAAAGAAAATATGACACAGAATTGATAATAATTACTATCCAAAACCGTTCAACACATGTCAAATTTATCCAACAAAATAATTATCATGAGATCAAAATGTTCGGAAATGGTGAAATGGAGAGAAAGAGATTCTGGGTAAATGATTAGTGGCGGTTTGAGGTGGATAATTAAATGTGCACAGTCTAATTTCCATTTTTGACTGATGAATTTGAGTGTCAGGTGGTTGAATTGTACAGCAAGTTTACGGTACATGAGATTTGGCTGTGATGTGATGCGATGTGTGGAAGGGAAAAGAGAGTGACGTGGTCTATGAATATTCTGGCGCAATTCAATCACAGAATGCAGAATGCAGGCTGCAGAACGGATCAAGTTGATTTAATAGAGGAAAAAACCAGAGCAGATTCAGCTTTTGTTGTTCACACCGAAGAGACATGCGGGATGAGGCATCAGAAATTAAGTGGAAATAAATAAATGACAAGAAATACGTGTGAATGTGAATGTGAAGACAGAGTTCACTATCGCAAATCCTGAGAAACAGAAACCTTTTATTTATTTCATTTCATTTTATTTTGCTCCCACTCGCAACAGTTGAACCATTTTTCAATTTACTTGAATTACACAAGATACACTTTGATGCGTCGCCTCGTGATTTTCGCTTGAGTGCGTGAACATTCAATTGGAATCTGAGAGGCTGTGCACAAGAAACAGAAAATATCTGAGTAAATACACAATGCTGAATACGAGTACAAATAACAAATAACAAATAAGAAGAAGGAGAAGAAGAGGAAACAATTATTTAGTCATGTTCCATCATGACGAGACTCTCCTTCAACTCCTAATGAATTCATGCCACATGTACAATTCACAACTCACATCTACTACTTTAACTCCACATCCAAAGGAGAAGAAGAAGAAGAAGGAGAAGAAAAGTAAGAAAAAGAGGAATCCTTTCAAGTGGTTTGGAGGAAACTAAGCATAGAATAATTAACAGTCATGAGCAAAGACAATCACCATCAGTTTTCTTCCCAGGTGTATTCAGCATTCAGCATTCCAATTCAACACTCAACGTGTGCAACGGGACTTGTGTGGATGAGGCTGCGCTGAACAAGGACATGAATTCACATCCACACAACTACTCAGTGCACACGGCAAGGGGAAAATACTACCATTTTTGTGGCCAGATTCCGCAATATTTGCCAAAACACTCCAACACACACAAAGCACAAAAGAACATTCAGCTTTTGCAGCTGCTTTGACATGACATTGACTTCCATTGTCGCCTTCTCCCAGCACAACACACATTCAAATACCCTCATTCTCAATTCTCAACTCTCAACTCTCAAACCACCAGTCACACACAGACAAATCCTCTCAGGATTTCTCATGGCGGAATCACCAGAAAAAACAACAGGAGGAACAATTATTATCAACACAATTTTAGACGCTTTGAAACTGTTCTCTCTTTTTCCGTGTTTACGTGATCGTGGATTAGTTGGGCTCTTCATTCTATTTTAAACTATCATTTATTTCCGCATTTAAGAATCTGGAGATTCTCCGGCTCTCGCTCTGGAATACTTAGAACCAGAGTAGAAAAAAGCAGGCATGATTAATACAAAATAGGAAACTGATAAAAGTTTGATCAAGATGATGAAAAATGAAGTGGGTAGAATTAAAGGGGAAAAAACCAAGGCCGGAGGGCGGAAGAACGAGGATTGAGGACTCAGGATGACGAAAATAAAAGAGAAGGAACAGAAAAACAAATTTGGTTCCAGCAACTCAAAACTCAAACATGAGACATTGTGAAATTTTAAAATGTCTATCTAAAGTCTCAATCTCCGTGACAGAAAATGGGAAACAGAAAATGCAGCGAGGGTTTGACATTGTTCAGGATTCATGTTTGATGTAACTTTGGCAGAGCAGAGCAGAGCACACACGTGTTCCTTCTCCTGCATCTCGAGCATTTCCAACGTCCATGTAAATGAATGAGCTTGTAAAGAACTCGGCTCATCTTACACCTTTTACACGTAAATGGGAATCCATATTCTCACAACACTCGCATTTACGGTACAAGCTCAACCTACAGAACGGCGCATCGCGATAACACGGGAAAATCTATGTACATTCACAAAGAACGGAGATGGTAAAAATTTGTTCTTGAATGAAACTCAAGAGAGAGAGGAAAAGAAAAGGAGAAAAAGAGAAAAAGAGAGAGATGAAACCGTGGAATTGTATTCACAGACAAAAGAGTTTCTGCTCCCAAATTTATCTTTATCTTTTGGACTACAGAATACAAAATACGAAATACAGAACAGAAGGAGAAAAACATGGATATTCAGCTCAAGTTTTCCACCTCTATAATGTTACACACACAGACGTTCTCCATTCTCTCTCCTCTCTTTAGTATGTACACAGATTATATTTTTGCTCTCATTCCATTTTAAACAGTAGATTTATATAAACATCATGTGAAACGTCTCTCTCCTTCTCCAAGCCAAAAGCATCGAAGGAACTTTCCATGTTCCGTCTGGTTTAATCATAATTAACCACTGATGAAAATTTTTATTTGAGAGGAAAATAAAATTTAATATAATCTAGTGGCTGTGAGTTTTTAGACGAGTTTAGTTGGCCTGATGAGATAGTGAAATTGTCATGGAACATGAGAAGACGGAGAAGGAGGAAGATAAGAAAAAGGAGAAAAGAAGAAGAAGAGAAATGGGAGAGGGATAAAAGAGGAATGAATAGGAGAGACTGAGACTGAGACTGAGGTGAGATTTAAAAAGTAGGAGCAAGACAAACAGGAGGAGATGTGTGTGTGATGGGCCCAGATTAACCACCGAGTAGTATTTTATAGAGCAGTCCAAGTAGACACTTTGGGAAATGGAAAAAGATTAGTTGTTTTCTCTGTGCTGCGTATGCACGGCCGTGGAAAATGGAGAAGGTCCGTGTATATGAATTTGGGATTTGGTAGTCGTAGGTAGTTGTGCGGATTAAAATGCCAAGGGAGCACCCCTTGCAGAGAGAGAGAAGAGAGGAGAGAGGAGAGAAAAAGAGAAGAGAGAAGAAGGGTCACAGAAGCGAACGAGCTAGACGTTTTGGACCCTCAGAATTTGTTTGTTCCAAACCGACCAGGTTTTGAAGAGCTATCACATATCTATCCCTTGTCCTCCAAATCTACCTTCTCTCCCTTCTCTCCCAGTTTACATGTACCATCCATACCCAACTCCGCACTCGAACATAGTACTAAATTAGCATGTACATGAAATTACTCCACTGTAAGAGTCTACGAGGATTTGTGTGTGTGTGAGAGGCTCCAATTCTGATATTGCAATATTACTACATGGAAATATTATTATTATTATTAGTATTATTGCTGCTGCTGAAGGAAGCGAGCGAGACTCACAACAACATGTACATACTCGATGCTTAATGTTGAATGCTGAATGGAGAATGTGAACGAGGGGAAATTAAATCAGAGCCGTAGAGCTGAAGCTGCCAAAGGAAGGAGCGAATGAAGGAATGGAGGAACCAGTTACCCGTAAACATTTTTCTACATTCTACATTTAAACATGTACCTTTCTGGTGGACAATCCCAAAGTCTAACCAATTTCACCTTTCTATACAAAATATCACCTAGTTTTTTCCCTTTTCTCTCTTCCCTTCTTCTTCTCTTCTTCTTCTCTTCTTCTCTTTCAACGTTCAATGTTCAATGTTCAACGTTCAACGTTCAACGTTCAACTATGAATGCTGAATGCTGAATGGTGAATGCAGAGGGGAAAGAAACAGAAGTACATGCAGAAGAGTATTCCACATTCACCCTGACAATGTACACAAATACGCATATGTACCTCCAGTTTGGGATTTCGGTCCTTGTTTGAGATTTAGTTTTTCACAAAAACAGAGAGAGAGAGAGGGAAGGTGTCCATGTGTCCCTGATCATGTTGTTCGTATTCATGTACATACCGTTTGGATTCCTGTATGGGAATTTTTTTCGGACTCTCCTCTCCATGTTCATGTTTCATGTTCATGCTCATCATGGTTTGGTTTGGTAGTTGTGGAGTAGAGTTTGATGGCGATGCGACAGGGAAGAAAGGGAGAAGAGAAGAAGAGAAAGAGAAAAGACCCAGGTGTACACAGGCACAGATTTTAGGGTCCAATCTCTCTCTCTCTCTCTCTTTTTCTTCTCTCTCTCTCTTCTCATGATAAAATAGGGGGCATAAATTATTTTCCAGGGGTTTCTGTTAGTGCTGGTTCCTCTGGCATCCAAAATAAAGTCCACATCCAAAACCATTATGCACATTTTTTTCTGTCCCATTCTAAACTCTGAATTCTGACTCTCCATATTCTCTGACGATAAGCACTATTCTGCCTCTTCCCTTTCTCTTATCATCATCATCATTATTATTATTATTACTACTTCTCCTGCATTTCCTATTCCTCTCTCTTCTCAATTCTCACAGCAATACATTATTTCAGTGAGGATCGTCCTACTCACAACGAATACTCACAACTCATAACAGAGCAGCAACTGCGTATGTACGTGAATTGTGTGGAACAATTCAACGTTCCACGCAAAATTTTCCTCGAAAAAATCTAGGGGTTTACAGAAGCAGAAGCAGAAGCAAAAGCAGCTCGTAGTTCATAGAATTCATTTTAACCAACCAACTCCGCGTAGTTGATATTTTCAATCTCGTCAATCACAAGCTCTCCTCTCTTCTTCTCTTTTCTTCTCAACTCACACTCAAATGAGGCCGTAGCAGAATGTCAAAAGTAAAATGCTATAATCCTGAGTTAGACAGTAGTCGTATTATAGACTTCTCTTCATCTGCTCTGCTCTGTGTGTGTGTGTGGTCACATCCCGTCCGCACAACATCCACATTCAATCACATTCACATCCAAATGCATAAATGCGAGTGGTTCCATCTCCGTCACCAAAGTCCACTCACCACTCGCACAAATCAAAGACAACAAGATTTATCCCAATTGGGAATTCTTAAAGGAGTGATTGAGGAATGAAGCCAAGTAAATTCCATGTCCCGACGGAGATCATGTCTCCAGAAATCAACTCAATTAGAATCAATTCAACAACTTCAACGACTCATCAGCACAAACTTTACATGTAAAATCAGAGTCACTCATCCGTCCCTAAAACTGTGTAATTTATAATACCTACGCTCTCTCCTCTCTCTCCTCTCACCATTTCATAACAGCACTCAAACTCACATTCACACCAACACAAACCAGAGAAACAGCATTTAAAACTGATTCATACATGTTTTTTGTACTCTTGAATTCCTCGTTTCCCTTTTGTTTTGTTTGTGATGCTAATTCTGTGTTTTGGTGGTTTCGGTTAATATTTTCCTCTTGTTCATTTCATGTCTTTTCTTTCTTTAGTTTTATGGGCTTTTAATGGTTGAGGGAATCGGTAATCGTAATTATGATGCGTAGAAGGAGCCATCACCAAGAGACGAATCGAACATGAGTTGCCATGGACATGTCATGTCATGGGAAAGTTATTGTGAATTCATACACGAGGAAAATTGACTTGAATCGCACAAGAACATTTATTTAATTTTCTGCAAGTGCAAAATGAGCCTTGAATCTCACGTGATTTTGGGAGTACAGTGTCAAGTTCAGTAGGAAATTCCACATGCTGAAAATGGAAGAGGCTCAAGAAATGTGAGGAGAAGAGACATGAAATTAATTAACTAATCATGACGACATGCTACTGCACAAGTACACAAAACACAAATCTCACGTAGAATAAAATGGAATAAAATGTGAGGTTTTATTGGATTAATTGTGCGTGAAGGATGTGTGGAGAATGGAGAATGGAGAAGGCAGAAGGCAGAATGGAGGAATAAATAAATAAATACGCATCCCCATAATTCATGTGCATAATATTCAATACTCAATATTCATACGCATCATAATTATCCTTAGCACAGCGCAGACAAGAGACAGTGACAACATTATCAACTTATTATGCCTTTTGGGCCCATAACATAAAATACATTTGTCTCATTCATGTCGAGTGCACTGCACACAAAATAGAAAATAGGTTAAAATATAGGAAATCCCAAACTGTTTCATTTTTGTAATACTCATGTCAGTTCTGTAGAAAAATATATAATATATAATTATTTATCATGAGCGTGATTTGATGGATGTTGTCTGTATTCCACATCCACATTCACATGCTACAACACTATGGGCAAATGAAATATATTCCTCATGTCGCACTGGCTGATTCTGTTGGAGTATCAAGTGGAAGTGCGTTAACATTTCATATGGTGCACATTTAGATGAATATAATAATATAAATGCTGTGCATATGAATTTGAATGTGTAGTGGAATTCAGCTGGAGCTATAAAATGTATATAAAAAGTGGACACAAGTTTCAATAACATGAAATATTTTGGCTGCAGCGTAATAAAAAGGTTCTGTGGTTATGATTATTAGATTATTTCTGTCTCTCTACACACATATTTGAAATTTGAGCATGAACATTTTACATTGAGCATGTTAAATGTTTGGGGAAGAGAGAAAAGGGGAGAGTGAATAAAGTTGGACTTGGACTGCACGAACAGAGAAGAGGAATTGACTTCCTGACAATTACGACACAACTGCACACACCGTGTATCAAATGGAATAAAATGGAATGGATCGCCACTGAGTACAGAGTAGAGGCTGATGAGGATGAGGATGAAATGGTCGGCGGATGTGGTCATGTGCACTCTTATCCGTCCGTCCATCTACTTATCCTTTTTTATCACAATCCCGATCCGCTCAAATCTCAAATACACATTTTCCTACATCAAAATCCACCTGACAACTTTTCCTCCTCATTCAGATCCAGTTTCAGATTGTAATACAACCATTGCATCAATATTCAAATACTCTGCTTTCTGCTTTTGCATCTCCAATGCAATGTAAGGATATTTTAAAAGGTGTAGCAAAATTCCCGGGCAACCCATTGACAGAGTTTTGAAAGATATTCTCATTTGAACATTGAGTAAAATGAGCAAAAAGAAACTAGACTTTTTAATGGGGAGTTGATTCCAGAGTGAAGTAAACTGTGATACACAGACGATGGAGCTAAAAGTTAAATACAGAGTACAGTTACATGAGAGCATAGAGAGCATAGAGAACACGGAGAATGTAGAATGTAGAGATTTGTCGAGTTGATGACTGATAGTTTAATGAAAGGTTCCATAATGTTCAGTTTGAGCATCCATCTATTTTAGCTTTTAGTGCGATGCAGCAGTCGGCTCCGCTCTGGTATTTATTTGCATGACATGACTTGGAAATGAGTTGCAACTGAGGAAATACAAAATACAGAGTTTAAAGTATGCGTTTATGTGGACTTTGATAGAACGTGATGGAGATCAGATGGCAAAAATAGAGAAATGTCTCTCAGGTTCTTTCTGTCGTTGGTGTTTTTCCACTTGTGTGTATTTACTCGTAGGTTTGGCTGGGATTTTGGATGCGTAACATGGATATGAAACGGAACGGAAATTCGCGGGGCAGGAAGGAAAGGAAGTACAACAAGGTGTGGTCACTACAAAATCACATGCTCTTCTCTCTTCTCTTCTCTCTCTTCTCTCTCTTCTCACTCACTACTCTTTTCCACTCACACAAAAAAGGTAAAAGGACTCGCTTAAAAATCTGAGCGATGTGTTTACGAGGACACGAAATCCACAACACACATTTGACACTCGCGTACATACACAACATTTGATACAGGACACAGAGTGCATATCAGCATCATATTGTGCTCTGTGTAGTTTGTTCAAGTTACCTGTTCCTGTTTGTCTGTCCTTATCCAGTGGATTCCTCTCTCACACACACTTAACACTCCATCCTCATGCGATGAAGCCGGAAAGGAAGGAAGGAAGAACGAACATTGAACATGCTATCACAGCTATCGCAAAAAACCAGCAAGAAAATCACGCTAAAAATGAATCAAGCGGATTTCCATGTAGAATTTCATGTGTATTCTCATGCGCATCCATCCTTCCATCAGCCATTAAATCCATAACTCTACTACTACAAATACACATTGAAGAGAGAGAAAGAGTCAAGTTATTATTATATGACCAATGAATATGAAACACCTCCGAGTTGTTCTTTTTGTGGTTCTTCTTCTGCCTCGCTTTCTGCGCTGTGTGACTTGTGTACAAATAAAAACTTCAAGTTCACCGTGGGAATTTCATTTGCACAGCTCTCCTTCCCCATTTCAAATTTCAAAGGGTTGACTACTGCTGAGAACCCAGTTGCAGAGATGTGAGTTGTGAGTGCTCAAGTAAATGGCACCCTGTCAATACTTTTTCGTGTCTGTGTTTGTACAACTTGAAATCCTTCGCATGTAAACACACTTTACAGACTGCGTTAATCCGGAAACTAATTTTGAGACAGAATGTATTTTTTAATTCTCAGCTGAGGTGATGGAGTCGCATGTAAAATATTCAGTATATTGTACATGCACAAAAATGCGCATAGTTGAACAGAGTAGAAGCATAAAGGACAAGAAGAGGGATATAGTTTTTGTAAAATACAGTGGCTCCAAAATGAGCCCGTAGATCTCTTCACGATTTTCTGATTACAGGAGGGTATCATGCATGAGAGTTATTTTCAGCCTCTACTCTTTCTATCCTGCATCGTGTGTTTCGTGACTGTCCCTCTCCATTGTTCTCTCTCTCTCTCTCTCTCTCTCTCTCCCTCTCTCTCTCTCTCTCCCTCACTCACTCACTCACTCATGAACCACCAATATTATTTTATCGCAATACAAGTATTACTATTTTTTCAGCAGTAGCGACTACACGGCATCTAAACTGTACACAGTACAGAGAGAGACAGCGGAAATTCATGCCTTCATACTTGATGCACATCATACATAGTATAAGTTTGTGGAGCTATTAAAATCCATGCTCCTACTCTACGTTGAGTTCCTATACTTTGTCCATTCCTCTCCTTCCTCATTCCAATCCCATATTCAATACTTGGATATTTTTATGTATACGAGAATACGGCACTACAACACACAAAACATGTATTCAGATTTACCCCAATCTTAATTAGTACGCGAATAAACAGCAAAAACTAAATGATTTCATCAACCACGATTTTCCATCAGATATAAATATGATTTTTATCAAAACACCAACGAAGTTTCAAAGAATTCCATGTTTCAAAATCTAATACGGCTGCAAGAGTAAAATAATAATAATATGTAAAAGCACACAATCCACAAAACCCAAATACACAAACCTGAAAATTTTAAGCAGCTTCGAAGTTCAGCAGGAATATTCATATTTTTCTCACTGGAACTTCAAGCGGCGTCGAAGTTGAGCAAGATTTTGTGTATTTTTCTTGCTCAATTTCTTTAGAAATTTTAAGCGGCGTCGAAGTTGAGCAAGATTTTGTGTATTTTTCTTGCTCAATTTTTACAGAAATTTTAAGCGGCGTCGAAGCTTGATGTTTGAAATTTTTTGAAACTGATTGTTATAGAGCTGGGGAATAGTCTTGGCCTGTCAATTAGCGTTATGGTTGGATGATGATGATTCCTTTCATCGAGAAAAGTGGAGTACATTGATTATCATTTTTCATTGTCGTTTTCCTTCGCTTCAAGCAACGGTCATGACATGCGATGTCGTGTTCTCATATTCCTCAAAAAATAGCATAGCAAAGTATTTGATTTCAGGTTGTTTGAGAGTGTAGAATCCGGGAATCAAGAAATTCACACAAGAACTTGAACAGCTAAGTCAAAAATCAGTGATGAATTAAAAGGAAATGAGAAAATGCCAAACAAAACTAATTTGGGGAAAAATATTGTATCTGAATTCAAAAAATGTCCACTGGTTCAGAAACTAAAAATTTACGATTGATATTAAAAATTACGCGATGAAGGTAATTTCTTTGTGTTTCTGCGGTTGTATAAAATTTGAAAACTACAGAACACAGACAAATAAGACGATTACGAAACGGTAAATGAATACAACGTTCTGTACTTTAGTTTCCATTTTTTGTTGCCCAGTTTGTCATGAGTGAGAAATCCTTCTTTAAGTTTTCTTGTTCTTGTCGTTCCTCGTTTCCTTCCGACTCCTCTCCGTTTCCTCTGTTCCAGGCTTTTCAGTCCAAGTAAACTAGGATAAATGCATGAGAACAGGATTCGGATGTTCTGGATTCCGAATTGGATTTCAGATGTTGTTCGTAGTTCTGGAATTGAAAATTCAAGTCCATTTTTGAAGGGACTTTGAAGAACCAAAAACAATGTAACAAGGACATTAAAGCATGTACATTCGGTTGAACAATATCTGACGGCTGTAACAATAAATATCCGATGCAGTATGCGAACTGTTGGTGTGAGCAGAACCGTAATAAATGCATAAATAAATAAAACAATGAGTGTAAATGGAGATGCAATTGAAAAAGGTGTCGTGTACGCTGTGTAACTTTTGTGTTCAAGTGGACCCATAAATAGAATAAATATTGAAAGGGAATTGAGATTACAGCGGCAGTGGCCTGGAAGCTGAAATCAAAGGTGAGACTTTGCTGCTGTTTGTTGTTTGTCCGTCTGGTTTATTTATGGTGCTGCCCTCAGCACTCAGCCTGACCGATATTTACATTCTACAGAGTGGAGCAGGAAAAAACATCTCAAGTCTCAAGTCTCAAGGCATAATCAAATGAAACAGAAACACCTCCAACAATCTGCATGTGTAACACCAATTTCACAATGCACAACACATGTAAGTCTGAATAAACATGATCAAAAACTCGGTAACCAGGAAAAAGGTAGTGGACTTTTAATTGTAGAAACGGATGGATATTGTTGTACGCTCATTGTTGATTGTTCAACGTACATGAATTGGTATTGGGAAGGAGACTCTGTTTTGTAATTGTTGCAGTTACAAAAGTAGTGTAAAAGTGTAGTGAAATGCAGTGAGCGTGTTTCAAGTTGAGCATGTCATTAACTAATATTTTTAAGCATTTGACCCAGGGAAAAAAGTTTGAGGATTTTGATGGGACATTTCCAGTGCATCGGCACTTTTGTTTATGTTGTGAGTGGACGGTGGATTGTGGAGTACAAATCAGATATCTCTTCTCCTGTGGACATTTGGACATTTGGACAAGTGTGCATCTGAATGACAGCCGAAAGGAAAAGGGGAAAAGGTGAACAAGAAGAAAAAGAGAGGACAAGTAGAATATTATCCTCGTGTATAACAGCACATTATAAATATTCGCCAGCCATAAACATAAAAGTATATGGACTTTGTGTGAACAAATGTTCCTGATATTTATTATTTTTATGACTATGGAATATTGGGAGTATGTACGCGAGAAGGTTGCCATCCTTTCTGCAGTTTCCACAGTAAATTATTATTATTATTATTCCTGTACCTTGTTACAACTTGTTTCTTATTTTTACCTCCAAAGGGAGAACTGAAACTGTGAGACAGGACAACGAGACAATGAGACGAGCACTTGAACACGAGGTCCGAGTTGTCAGTTAATTGGTTGAGTCAAAGGACCAAAAATCACTAAACCATTTACAATTCAAAAAGAGAGAGAGAGAGAGAAACAGGTGTTCATCCAATTAAATACCCCAAAATACTCATGGACAAGGGAATTTGAGGTATATCAAAGGTCCATTCTCTATTCTGTTCTCCATTCTTGAATGAAATGAAATGGACAGAGTCCGTTATGCAGTTGCTGCCTTTCTCTTTCCTCCCAGTGCAAACGGTCCGAGGAACAAAGTCCCTTCCACAGCCGTGAAATACATGACAGTTTTATTATTTATTTTCCATGTCCAAGTCCATGTCACGAGTCAATCAACCTTGAAACCAAAAATACCTGAATCTCCGTCCACAGCCCCACTTTTATCTCACACAAACTCACGGCAGACATTCAGCTGCACCGGAGCTCAAAATAAAACTCGATCCAGTTTTAATGAGTTGCAAAATCAGTGTATGCAGTTTTGCAAATAGTATTTGAAAAGGATGCGTCGTCAATGACTGAGGAATGACGAAAGATGCGTTGAAAGTGGATGGTGGATTGTGGTTGGGACTTATTATTTGCAGTGTTTCCATGTGGATGGATATCTGAGGAGAAGAAAAGAGGAGGAGGAAAAGAATAACAAAGGAATGCACTTGCACTTTTGATATTGCACCTTTAGTGTGTGTTGTTTGTAGGACGTGGAATTGGAGTGGAGTGCGGAGTGCGGAGGACATAATATTCATCATGGTTCTGAATGGACGTGGTTTGGTTTGGTTTGGTTCCTGTTGGATCAACATTCAACATTCAAGATTCAGCCATTGAATTTGGCTCAAGTGAAGAGAGTTGAATGGAATTGGATTGGATCGGGTTGATGGTGCAGCAGAGAGCTGAATAACATGATAATAATATAATATAAAATAATATAATGGTCTTTAGAAAATCCACAATACCATTTCATTTGTGCCTTCAAATATTATCTGTCTCTTTTCTTTTCTCTTCTTTTCTCTGGATAGTGGAGTTGAGTTCTTTCTCCTCTTTACTCCATTAACTCCTCTTCTCCTCTCTGCACTCACTCACTTTCTTTCATCCACATGCACATGCACATGCACATGCACATGAACTCGGGTTGAATTGACTCCACTTGTTCTGTTTACATGTCTTTACAGCGACAGAACAGAAGCCGCATTATCCCTTCCACCAGTGACACAGAATCCTCATAAACCGAACAGAACAGTAACAATAACAGTAATGATAATAACGACAAGAATAAAATGAGTCTATCATCATAAAGATATTATGCAGAGTACAAACACAAAGCAAATACGCATACGCAACTGACTCAAGTAGAATAAACAGAGAAGAAGAGGAGAAGAGGAGAAAATCATAATAGCTCATACCTTTGTCAGCATTAAATAATACAGCTATTCTATTCTCTATTCTCCTCCATTCAGCTCCATTCTGTTCCCTTTCTTTCCTTTCCTTTGTGCACCACTTTCCAACTACCTCACAAAACACAACAACACAAACACTACACCAAACAACACGAAACAACACAATACTCTCACAAACACAAACATCATATTCCATTATCTTCCACTTGTTATATCAAAATCCACACATGAAACACGGAGCAAGCAGGAACAACTGGAAATAAAACTTCCGCAGAAACATGGATTTCTACATGCGTGCAGTTACTATTCTTTCTTTCCATCTCCACTTGCTCTTCTCTTTTACACTATTATTTTATCAATCTCATTTTTACACTTTCATTCCACTTTTCATTGTGCTTGGGCTCCAGAAAAGAGGACATTAACTCAAGATGCATTTTTATTGTCTCGTGAATGCGTAGTGCTGGAAGTGGATGGTGTTTGGGCTTTGGGCTTTGGGCTTTGGGATTTGGCGTGTGGATTTGTAGTGCGGCTTACGCAGGGAATTTGGAATAGGTCAAGTTCTCATTTAAATTGTGTCAATGAATTGTCTTTGAGCGAGGAGTCTCTTGTCTCTGTCTCGGCTCTTCCATTGTTCCTCCTTTGTGATTCCTCCTTCCATTCATCACGCGGGATACGGAATACGGAATAGAGAATAAAGGAAGAGGAGAAGAGAAGGAGCTATCCATTCAACATTCAACATTCAACATTCAATACTCTCTCTCACACACACACTCACAAGAGATATGTCAACAAAAAACTTTTTTTATCAGTGCACCATTGTCTGCTCCTCCATTCTCCACTCTGCACTGCATAATAACAATAACAAACACAAAAACTTATTATTCTTACAACTTATTCCATCCAGACTCAACTGCAGGCAAACTGCACACTGCACCAAAACACCACCAACCAACAAAACACAAGGAAACAGAACAGAAGAAGCAACAGACTGTAGCAATTTGTCAATTTTCATTTGAATAGCGAGCCAAAGAATACACGTCAAATCGCAATAGGTTTCTTTTTTATAGTTGAATAACTAATTATGTGCATATTTTACTTGTGGAGGTGGAATCATTTTCCTTTCATTGTCCAAGGACACGGTCAATTACCATCAACATTATGCAACTCGGAACCATTTAGCATTCAACCACTTTCTGCACACAACACTCTGCTCCCATTTCACACATCCTCGCATTTTCTCATCTGCATCTACAATTGACACTTTTTATTTTACTCTACTTGAAATTCAAAATTCAACTTGTGGACGGAATTCCCAGCTTTTGTCGCAAATGATGAGTGCATAAAATGGATGAGGCAGATTCCGGTTGGAAGTTGGATATGGAAATTCATTTGTGCGAGTTGCGGAAGAAGGGATAAAGACAAAAATCCTACAGGAGTGTAAAATGTACGCGGATGAATGGGAGTATAAATACAAAATAGAAAACAGAAAATACAGTGGATAATGCGACGGAAGGAGACGGAGAGGAAGATGGGACATGGCGGATTCATCTTGGAAATCCTCGTCGATTGACAGGAAAAATGATAAATTATCAGCAGTGGAAGCCTCGAGTCAGACAGACAGAAAGATCGAGTTGTTAAAGGATGAAGAGAGAGGAGAGAGAGGAGAAGAGAGACGGGATTTGAGCGTGAAACCCAGCACATCTCTTGTGTGCATTATCATGAATTTGAGAGGAATCTATAAGCTGCTTTCCATGCTGTAGCAGTCGAGAATGGAGATGAAGGCGATACTCGGACGGGCAAAAAATATCTTGAGCATGGACCCAAAGCTCTGCATCATCTCTTTTCTCTTTGACTGGCTTAGCTCAGCTCCTTCTCCGTCTCTTTCCTCTTCTCTCCCTGCTTTAATAATCAAGTTGTACATAATCGTTGGAATTGAATAGAGCGGAGGACGGAGTATGAGACGGATAACACGGCGTAATATAACATAATATAACATAATAAAATGAAATAAAATGTGATGGTGGTAGTAAATTTGTAGAGTAGACTCAAACCATGTTCTTGTTCAGCGTGCATTACACATGACAGTGGATGTTGTATTTTGGATGTGATGTGTATCAGCAGAATCTATCGCTAGAACATGGAGGAGATTTCTTTGAAAAAAGCATGATAAAGCTGCTGCTGGATTGAAAAGTACAGAGATGAACTGAACCCTCCTTCATCAGTCTCAGTCACTCACTCACTCACTCGCTCAGCCTCATCATCATCCTCCTTTTCTAAATCTATTTTTGATCGGTCATCCTCATCAACATTTTATCAAGTCGCAAAATATACCATCAGCAGGATGATGATCATGACGATGATGGGTGCTGCTCTGGTAAAACATACAGATTTCATTCCCAACACAACCAAACAAACTTGGTGTACTTTGTGCATGGAAATAAATGTGTACAGCCTCTGCACACTCACAACTCACTCTTATCTCCACATCTCTCTTTTTCTCTTCTTCTTCTCTTCTCTTGTGTTTCCCAACTCCAATCTGTCCATCAGATCAGTCTTCATATCACATCAGATCCAACTCAACTTTATTCACTTCTCTCTATTCAATATTCAATATCAATTCTCCTACGTTTTTTCATTAAATCCTCACTCACTTTTACAAACCAAATCCCAGTTTCAACTCAGCCTCTGACGTCCTCATTTTTTCATCACTTCTCCATCTCTCCATTTCCCAACTTTCATTAAATATCCAACTCTCATCAACACACCACAAACTCAACCCAACATTCAAACATTTCTGCGTATGAATATCAAATATGAATGAATTTGCATGGCCATTTCTGCACCTTTTCCTATTTTGAGGGAGTTTTGACGCTCACTCTCGTCTGAGTTGTGATTTAATATTTAAGAATGTTGATTTTCCTTTTATGAGAAGAGAGAAGAGTAATGAACTGAGGATTTATATTTACATAAAAACCTTGAGCATAGAATTAAAAATTGAATATCAGTTTCCGTGTGAGTTGTGTGTTTATTCAGATGAGTCTGTGTGAAGCTCTCTTTCTTTTCTCTTCATTTTTCACTCTTCTCTCGTCACTTGTTACCATAATTTTAGTAATTAATTGTACATGCACCATCTTTGAGCTCTTTTTCTCTTTCTGTTCTGAGGGAGTGAAAAGGTAGTCCTGGGTTCTTTTGAGCTTCTTTTCCTTGGGTTTTGTTGTGCATGGATTTGAGTTGAGTGTAGCGACTAGAGGAAAGAGGAAAGAGACAGGAGCTACGGACAACGGACGAGAAGGGCCAAAAGAAGGAAGAGCCCATCGCATATCCTCTTATGATTAATGATGATTTCTAAAAAGCTACCGCTTTTTTATCAACTCCCTTTTCTTTCCATTCCTCTCTCTTTGACTCTGTCTGACTCTCTGTGTGTTTCTGTGTGTTTCTCACTCTCAACTCTGAATCCATTTCATTCCATTCCGTTTCATGGTTTCAAATGAGCTGAGTTTAAATCAAGTGACGAGTAGACTCGACTCGACTCGACTTGAGTTGAGTAGAGTAGAAGGATGGATTTTTAGTCAATTGAAGGATCTCGCTCTGTCTGTCGAGAACGAAATGAAAAATCACGATACACATGTATGGAAAAGTTCCTCGTAGCAAAGAATATCATGAGTCTCTTCTCTTTTCATCTCTTCTCTTTCTGTTTGTAGTTGGTGCTTATGCGTGTGTGTATTCCTTGAGTTTTTATCCGTGGAGCTGAGTCAAGAAAAGTCAAGAGGAAAAAGAGCAAGAGTCAAGGAAAAGGCGGAGCAGCACTGAATAAAATGAGAGGAAAAAACGACTATTACTCATTACTGTGTGAATGTTGAATGTTGAATGTTGAATGCTGAGTGCTGAATGCACATGAGTAGATTTGCACACGCAAGTCTATAGAAAATAGAAATGAAGAAACTCCATGTGTGTATTTGTATTTTGCTCCACTCGGACTCGGGTCTGCATCGCACTATCGCGATCATCATGATGCTCATGTAGATAACATGGGAATAACTATGCAAGCACAACAAATATATTTATAGTCAGTTTGAGAATGTCCCATTCCTCCATTTTACTCTCAAGAATCTTTACAACCGTCTGGTTCTGGTTTACTCCTCCTTTTTATCACCATCTCGAGTCCATTTTCTAATTCTAATCCTCACTCAAAACTCCCAACAACAACACACAGTACATTCATGACTACAAACTCAAAGTAGTTCAAGATCCAAGTCAAGAAAGGACATGAAATCATCTCACTGTCATTACTCAACATCCACACTCACACTCAAATCACTCTCAACTTTTATTTTTACAGTTCCTCCCACTTTTTCCCCGTTCCTCTCCTTTGCAGTCATCGTCCATGCTCAATCCACAGACTTGCACCACCAATCAAATATCCTCAAATAGACATTTCATGCATAAAACACTAAGGAAAAACCAAAGAATTCTGTGGCAGTTTCCCTTCTTACGCAACTTTGTACATTTCATTTGTCGTTGATTCATGAAAGAAAAGGTTGTTTATTTGCATCATGTCAATATTGAGTTTTAAGTTTAAAATAATGATAAGGTGTAAAATAGGAGTAAAGTGAATCAGGAATGGAGGAGGAAGGAAAAGCGAAGGAGACTTGATGTTGTTTTGATGAGGCCATGGCGAATGTTGGATGTGATAGCTAATTCAGTTAGGAGGGTTAAATAAAGGCTAATAAATAAGTAAATAAATAAATAAAGAAGAGTGAGTCGAGTTGACTCCAGCTCATGCATGTGGAAAATCAAGTTAAAGACAATCAGAATAATGGACTGTGACTCCTCTCGAGTCAATCAAGTCTAAATCAAATCAAATGGAATCAAATCAAATCAAATCACATCATCGCCTTGCTTCCATATCCAGCCTCCGCTCACTCGCTCACTCGCTCACTCGCTCACTCGCTCACTCGCTCAGTCTCTCATCCAACACATTAATCCTGCTCCCCTTTTTTCTCTCCTTCTTCCTTTGTCCCACACACACACGCATGTTCCATCCAGAACCAGAAAGAGACAGCCGTATCTGCTCCACAAAATCCCACTTTAACACATCAAATCTGGATCAGTCCGATCCAACTCCAACACACACATTTTACTCGGCTCAGAACGACCTTTGTGCAATAATTACAATATCAGAAAATGCCCAGGATTCTAAAAGTACCAAACGGATATTTTAATCCTAGAACAAATAAAAGTTATGCTAGTGCGTAATTTCTACCAAGAAAACTCTCTGGATGCTTGTTTTTTGCCTGTCCTTGGATTTGGATTTGGTTTAATGGCGCTGTTTCATTTTCATTGATCCTTCATTTTCCTTGTGTGAGCGATTAGAGGCCAGAATTGGAAGGAGTCGCATGCACATTCCCATTTCTCATCCTTCATTTGGACTCTCCAGCTCCATTTGGACGCCGCGGAGTAGACCAAACTATTGATAAAACTATCGATCAAATTTCTACTCTATGAACAAACTGCGGCCAGCCACGAGCAGGAATTTTGTTCTTGGCTAAAAACTCACCTTCTAATAATTTTCTAATATTTCTTGACTTTATTCGCCAAACTTGGTTTTGGTAAGAATTGTTTTAATGGTTTTGAGATGTTGTGGTTGTTTAGGTTACTCATGATCAGAATGTACATGTATTTTTATGGGTTGAGTGAGGAGTGTTTTTTCCTGTCCGTGTTATCTGTGTGTCCATCTCGTGTGGAAAGGGGCCGAACCAACATTTAACTTATCACAAAACAAGAAATGTCAATCTTGACGCTGCAGTTTCATTTCATTTGATTCTTGGACAATATTTTTCTTTGGAATTCCTTGGTCTTGGGACATGAGTCTGCTGTTTATCTGTTTATCACAGAGGAACATAATCACAAAAAGAGGGGTGTGAATGTGAAGTCTGTATTTTGTAGTCTGCAGTTTGTAGTGTGTAATCATCGTCAAAGGAACAAATGGACGTTTCAAATGCTACACATTTGTTCGTAAGGAGTAAAGCATGAAAATGAAAAAGAAAAGGAGTAGAGAAGAAGAAACAAAGTGAAAAAAAGTTGTCATGTATTTATTAATGTGTGTGTGTTGTGTTGTGGAGGATGATGCATGATGTTTGCTGTTTGCTGTTTGGTGCGTGATGTGATGTGTGTGACGTTAAAGACACAAGAAATATGAGTAACAATAAATAAAAGCAGGCTGCCACACAAACACACAGACACAACCACGTTACACGTTACATGCTCCTCTTCAGACTCCGCACGTAACTCGTAATAAATAGGAAGAACATAAATCAGAGGACCTTTTGATTATCGACCCAGTTCCAGCCAACCAAAATGACAAACGAAAGGCTAAAACAAGAAATATTTAACCATGTTTTAAACAACAAGAGGCAAAGAGAAAAGAATGAAGGATTCACAAGTACTCCGCATTCTCCTCATAACACTCTGCATAATCAAGTTTTAATGCTGCTCCTGTCTTTTAAATATTCAGAGCAATTTGGAGCCAGAAAAAAGAAAAATCCACATGTGAGTTTGATGAGTGATCAAGAAAAAAGACTAGAATTGTGAATGTGTTTTAGGTTATAGAGACACAGGGAATGAATAAAATATAAAATAGTGAAGGGGAGGGGAGAGGAGGGGATTCCATCCACTGCTTCATTTTGTCTTGCATAATGACAGGTTTTTGTCAAATAGTGTATGATTAGTGAAATGGGAGAAAGAGTAAAAGAGAGTAAAAGAGGAATAAGAAAATGGTGCTGAGGGAGCCTTGAATAGCCAGTTTACTACACACACAATCCCATATAATTCCAGTCCACCAACACACAACTACAATTCTCCCTCTCTCTCTTTCTCTCTCTCTCTCTCTCTCTCTCTCTCTCTGTCCCAACTAACCAAACAAATTACATATTTCATGAGCACTAACTAGCAAATTGACGACAACATGACCATCATCATTACCATGAGCTCACCACTCCTTCTCCAATCATCTACGCTTTTCTCCCTCTCGCCCTCTGCATACTTTTATCTACTTTTCATCTATTTCAACATCTAACATCAAATAACATCTTTTTTGTCCTTCTTTATTCTTCTTCATCCACAAGTTGGTCTTTCTACAAAAAAGGAGGACCAGATTTCGAAACAATTTTTAATTCCACACAGCATTTCATAATTGCAGGAGAATAATTAATAATATTAAAAGTATTTTCTTGGTTTCAGTTTGTAGATGATTTCACAAGAGAATGAAATGGGGCTGTGTGACTTGACATGGATTTGATCAAATGTTGAATGCACCGAGTATTTTTGTTCTTGTGTCAGAGGAGAGTTGATGTGAGTGTGGAATATGAGGAATATGAGGAAGATGAGGAGTAGACCTGTGTGTTGTGTGTTGTGTTGTGGGGAATTATGGAACAGAAAGCAACTGTTCGGTGCTGATGGGAAATGGTTGATCAGGTTGTGACGAGGAGAAGAGGATGAGTTCCCAAATCCTCACAAAGTAAAAATAGAGAGAGAGAAAAGTCTATCCAAAACAATTTTTGATAATTTTCAGAGTGAATAGAGTCTCTAATGAAGCAGATATGAGGACGGTCCTCTCTCTTCTCTTCTCTTCTGTTCTCTGTTCTGGCGGTGGTGGATAATGAATGAAGAATGTGCTAGTATTCATGTACATGGTTTCCCTGGCCTCGCACAACAAGCCTAAAGAGCAGACATAACTCACAGGACTAATGCATCAACTGGGAAAGAGAGAGAAGCACCCATTTTCATCTTCCATTCTCCGCTCTCCGTCTTCCATGTGAATACTCACAATTACACATGGATTTTATTCATTTATTTATTTACTTGGCCTGGGAAGGACCGTCGTCGCATCGCCATCAAACTCAAACTCAAACTCAACTAACTAACTTCTCGCTCACTCACTCACTCACACTTCCCTGTTTACACGGAATCTGCTTCCTCGTTCCTGCAAGGGGCGGAGGAGGGGGAGGAGGGAGAAGGAGGGACAATGGAATTCGGTGGAACAGCCGAACCAACCACACACACACACAACATGCACTTGTACACATTTGTGGATGAAAAAGCAGAGCCAGAACATGTATCAGTTTTGTATTACTTTTGACTTGTCTTCCATAAATCCACATGAAAGCTGCACAGTGCATAAAAGAGTGGATGTGTGGAGCAGAAACGGAGCCAAAGTGCACGTCACACGTCACAGAAGAACCAACGGACAGGCTGACAGAACAGGCAAAGAGAGAGAGAGAGAGAACAAGGGGAAAGAAGAAAGAAAGAAAGAAAGAAAGAAAAGGGTAGGAAATTTCATACTTGATCCACATGAAATGCACCACACTCGAGTGTTCTCACGTACATACTCACAACTAAAATTCGTCACCGTTGCCATCGGAAAACCGGAAGTGTTATGATGGGTCTCCGCTCTCTTCTGCTCTCTTCTGCTCTCTTCTGCTCCGTCCTCGTCCCCACATCGCATGCATTTTGGAGTAAGTACAATTACGTCCACTTGAAACTTACTTGACTCGCACAACAAAACCCTCCGTTGTTTGCACTGCATTCTGCATAAAATCTAGTCTCAGTCTCCCTTTTATTTTCACCTCCATTTTTCAAATCATGTTCCATTTTAATTCAATGTTCAAGGCCTAAAACATGCTAACAAATAAATCATCCACTTGTCTTGTTTTGATTCCCGATACAAACTAATTCTTCCAAAGTACTCTGTGGAAAAAGTCACGAGTAAAAAGGGCTGCTGATGAGATTTTGGACTGTAATTTAAATGCACAAATTTAGTGCTGTAATGCAAAAGAATAATGTTGAAAAAGTTGAAGAGTTGGAATAAATGAAATATGTGGGATTGTATTGGTTAATACGGTTTTGGTGTCCATGTTCCAGACTTGAGACTTGAGAGTGGAGGTTGATGAGGAGGCGGAATTGAAGGAAAAGAGATGAGGCGCTGAGATAGGACACGTCACAAACTCCAACTAGCACTCCATAAAACAACCTAAAACGTCTTATCTCCAGAATCTGGTCATGTTGTGGTGGCGACGGTGAATTCTCTCATCTCCACTTCCTCCATTCTCCATTCTCCATCTTGTTCCCTTCTACTTGTGACTCTTCTCTGCGTCTTCATCTCACTCTCATCACTACAACTCCACTTCTTCTCCTCGCGTATCTCTCTCACTCATCGCGAACTATTATATTCCTCCAAAACTAGAAAATTTGATAGGACGTGTCTCCGTTCGGTGCTCTCTCCTGATTCTTACCCCTCACGAACAAGACATGAAAACCAACATGAAAACCAAAATGTTGTTCAACACCAACCAAAACCAAGAAACATTCACATCCACACAGAAACTTATTACCAACTTTTTATCGCTCTCTTTCTCCTTCTCTCTTTATCTGCACATTTACTCCTTTCAAACAGGACTCGTATTTTATCAAATGATTCCCCTTCCAACTCACTCTGTTCCAGTTCCAGCCATCTCCACCACAAATATTCAAATTCCCATCATAAACTGTTATTTCCTCGACAATGGTACATTTTCCTCGAGTACTTTCTGTCTAATTTCTGTCCCTCATCTTTCATATTTCATATTTCATATTTCCCTCCACGCATGAATTTACTTTACATTTTGATGTCTGTATCCACGGAATTTCGGAGTACACTCGTGTTCGAAAGAATTGGCCGGAGGAAATCTGAAAAGACAAGTATCAAGTATCTGGTCATCTCCAGTCTGCACTCCTGGACTCCTTTACTCCTCTTGTTCTCATCAAGAAAGTGGCCCAGAACGGAGACTTATCAACAACTTTTCTTCCAGGGCCAAAGTTTTGTACTTTGTACACTGATGAAATGATAGGAAATCTTGTTCATGTCATACGCAAATACGTCAATTTAAAGTTGTCATGAGATGAGGAAATATCTGCCCAGTCAGCACAAGACAAAGGGCGGATTTCTTTGTACCGATGAAGAAAGGCAGCTCATCTCTTAGCTTTTACCTTTTACCTTTGTTCTTCCAGATGCCTTCCGAGTTTCATGATGCTGGCTCATCTCTTTTTTCAAGAATGAAAAGTAAATACACAACTAAAAAGTTAAATTTTGGAGGACTTTTCTCCTTTTGTAATTTTGTGTGTTGTGTGGGGTGATTTTGGTGGGATGACAAATGAAATTTTTTAATTACAAAGTATTTGGACATTGTTTGTTTTTGGCGTGTGGATGGGGAAAAGGGTGAAGATGTTATGATATTGATTCTCCTGTGAGAATCTGAAAGTGATGATGAGAATTCTTGGATGTGTTCAGTTTAGACTGGATGATGAAATGCTGGTTGTGCTGCTGAAGAGAGTTTTCTCTTTCCAGTTCCAGTGCCTCTGAATAAATATTTAGATGAGTGAGTCCAGAGAGAAAAGGAGAGAAAAGGAGAGAAAGGAGAAAGAGAAAAAGAGAGAGAGAAAGAGAGAGATGAATTGAGATGACTACTGAATGTGAAAAGTTCAGAGTCGCTCTTTCCACTTGTTCACATCTTGTACACTTTTCTGTCTTCTCTCAAGTACGCAGCAGATAATGAGTATCTCCAAAGTTCCATTTCACTAATGGATCTCCAACCGTTTCCTCTTCCTCCCCTATTTTCTCTTCCTCTTCTTCTCTCTCTTCCACTCCGTCATTTTTATAATTACACACATGCATACATATCCACATCATTTCCCATCATCCACAATACGCAGTCTGCACTCTCAACTCCCGACTCTAGACCTTCAAACCGCAGTCAGAGTCGCAGGAGAGGTCACAGACATCCACAATCAACAACTGAAAAATAAAACAACCAGTGCGACTTCCAGTTGTCAGCAACTGTACACACATTTTCCTTTCCTTTACTTGTGCTTACATTGAGTTGTGCTAATGATTCAAGTACATGAAATTCTAAAAAGTTTCACATTTTGGTTTTTGTGGGGTTTTTGTCATGTTTTTCATCAACTTTGTGTAAATCTAATTCCAGTCTCTGAAAACCTAAAATGTTGTTACCGTTGAGTTTAATGAGGATTTGGAACATGAAAAACATGAAAACATTTTGTGTGATTTGAATTTATTTGAGGGAGAAAGAGGAAGAGTAAAAAGAGAAGGGATGAGAGTGGACGGTGTAAAATGTTGATAAATGACTGGAGAAGTGGATGGCGGAGGTGGGAGAGGCTGGTGATTTGTGATGGGTGAAAAGTGGAGTAAATAGAAAAGGACTCGAGGAGTTGGAAGTTGATCAAAATGAACTGATGATATCAAAAATCCAATCAAATATTTGTGGCAAGCCTCAGTAATTTGAGTGTGTTTTCAGAAAACAAGGTCTGCTTTTGACTGCAACTGACATTAAGTGTACGCGGAACAGCCCGACGCCCGACCCTCCTCATCCTCATCATCCACATCCACATCTCACTCTTTCCTCTCTTTTCCATACACTTCCCACATTTCTTCTTTTTCTTTTTATCCGCATAAACAACATGGCTTCAAATCTACTCAAACCCCAAAACTCGCAACAACCGCTCAGTTTGAGCTTTTTCATAGGGATTTCATCCAAAATAAATGATTATCCTCATTTAAAATATTTCAAATAGGAACAACTTGACATTTTGTCTTGTTTTTCTTGCCAAATAATTTTACATGGTGAACTTTGTAAATATATTTAAAATGTGGAGGATTGTGGTTGAGTTTTGAGTTGAAATTAAAGTAGAAGAGACGGGAAAATTAGTTGTGTGGCTGAAAAGCTGTGTTTATTACTTGAATTATGAAAGAGTGGAGGTAAAAACTTGCAAAAATCTCAGCTGGAGACAACCGCAAGAAGGTAATAGTTTCTCTGCCTCCCCTCATACCCTTCATTCGCCATTCTCCAACTCCTTCAACTCAACTCAACTCGAGTCCACGTGACTCTGAGAACACTCAGTCAATTCAATTTGTCGCCCTTCAAAAACATCAAACACATGCATTTCCAGTTAAAATCTCAACTCTCCATTCGCTCCTGCATCCAAAATCATCTCCTTCACTTTCTTTTCTTTCTTTTCTCCTCTTTCTCTCCCTCGTCCATGACGCTTTACGCGACTCCACATTACACATTACACGTGTTCTGTGCGGAGGGAAACTAATGAAAACAAGTTGATGGAAACTTAAATGGAAATGAAAAGTTTTTCTTAGTCTTCTCAACAAGTTTGGATTTTTCTTTCCCTTTCCTTGAAAATCTACGCCGAGGACCCTTTTACACTTTTCACTTCAGACCTTGAGCAATCTTGCGATTGGAATGGAAATCATAAATGAGAAGACAGAGTAGAAAGCGCGTGGTAATCTGTACTTGGTACTCGCACAAGTAATTATCATAACTACGATTCAAATCAACGAATCAACCACAAACAAACAAAAGGCTAAAAATCATGGAATTGAATTTTGAATATTTTCTCTTGCATTTGAAATGGAATTCGCAGCGTGAAACCAACAGGGCAATTTCAACTTTATTTTCAAAAATTGAAATTGAAAATGTTAATAATAATTGCAGATTTTGGCACAAGTATTTAAATTTAAAATGTAAATGTAATGACGGAGTTTGTGGAGAGTAAAAATCACTCCTCTTATTAATTTCAGCATGACTTTGGCATTAAATTTCTAATGATTCAAGAACAGCCACTCAAAATTGTGTCACCTGCTGTTTCTCGATTCTCGATTCTCGTTCCTTTGGGTTGGGCGATGTGAGTTTGTGACTGATACAAACTGTAAATTACTCTTGTGCATGACATTTTCGTATTTATTTATTTATTTTTGTCTAGTTTGATGTGCCTGTGAATTGTTGTGAATGTGCGAGGGACGAGGGAAAAATGGAAGTAAATCCTAAATGGAGTGTGTGTTTGGTGTTTGGCTGTGGATTGGGAAATGAAGTTGATGTGCAATGTATAGTAAATGTGAGTGAGTATCATAATCGCCTCATCTGTTCCAGCCAACTCAAATGAGCCAAGTGTTTGTACTCTGTCTGAGTTCTGAGTGCACTCATTTCATTCTGTTCAGTCCCTGTGCAGCAAATATCAAACATCTCTGATTCCGCTCAGCTCCGCCTGAAAGTCAAATTCAATATTTAATCTCCTGAAATTGGGATAAAATATGAAGAGAGAATGCATGATAATTTGTAGTCTGTCCGGGTTTTGTATTTCCAAAACAGTGAAAAATGCGAGGAGGAATGAGATGAAAGGGAATCTCTCGGCTCTCGTGGAATCCCGGACAAATATGGAATATGGAATATTTGATGACCGCGAGTGGACGAGATCTCAATCTATTTGTACACGTGAAATACAGACACCAGAGATGTGTGTTTTCTGGTTGTTTTGAGGCAGAGATGAAATCAAATGAAATGGATGTTGTCGGTGTAGAACGAGGACGGAGAAAGCACACAGTGTGATCCCTGTTCTGTGTGTTGTGTGTTGTGTTGTGGAGAAGGACGAGGGAAAGATGAAAGTAGAGGAAAAGAGAATGATGATCCGCTGGAGTGACAGACGATTGAATATTCAGCTCTGTCCGTGTTAATCAAACAATTTAAAGCGGATTAAAAGAGAGGCTGTCACTAATATTACAAATGCGTGTACTACATACCGGATTTTCTCCCTTTTCTTCTTTTCTCTCCTTTTCTGCTCCTCTGCTCCTCTCTGCATCTCCTTCATCTCATCAGCACATATTTCATATCAATTTCATATTGTTGCCTGGCTCCTCGGCTCGGCTCAGCTCATTCTTTCTTCCTTTCTCTCCTTCTTCTTCTTTCACGGATATCAAATCATTTTCTGTGGATTATGCAGCATGAACACTCGCTCGATATTAAATTCCACATCTTCAAAATCCTGACAACAAACTCAGACTCGACTTGTCTCCTCCTCCTCCTCTGCTCATCCCACTTTCACACTGCACCCTCACATTCTTCTCTCTTCTCACTTTGTCTTCTTCAGTCCCATTCTTCTTCTCAGCCCTCCAACATTTTTCTCATGTCAACTTTCTACTTTTTTCATTCCTCGTTTTGTACTTGTTGTACATTTTGCAATTCCAGTCACAGATTTCAGAGTAATTCATGTTCTCACCTTGTTCATCCGCTTGTAAGTCAAGCTTTGCTCAGGTACACTCAAGACATGCGTCAAATACCAGTGTTGTATTGATTACTTCAAAAAAGTAATCGATTACAGATTACAGATTACTACTCCGAAAAATGCCTCAGATTACAGATTACAGATTACTTTAAATTTTCTGAAAAATGTAATCGAT